>CM038118.1:17017976-17207674 GCA_001642375.2 Mentha longifolia
CACAAATAAAATTAAATATTATTTGAACTTGGTGAAATAATACTAAGTTAGATTTAGATTTAAAGCTATTGATCGATAAATTTACTGTAATGATGACTTATTGCTTAATTTGTTGATGTATTTTTTTTTAAAGAAATGTATTAAATTACTAAAAAAAACATAGTAGTAAATACTAATTATTTAGATAACTATTACGAATTTAAATAAAATACCAACAAATATTAGTTTAAATATCTTATTTTCAATAGTAATTTCACTATAATATCATATAGGGGCCTTATGTTAAATATTTAAAATTATATTTACTTATATTCTATTAAAATTATTTTAAGTTTCTAAAATTATGAGAGTTAAAATTTTATTTTATTTATATCTTTCGTGTAACGCACATGCACAATACTAGTTTGGTAATTGATTGTAACACCATAGATGGTACAAATGATCCCATCCTAGCATTATAAGATAGGTACAACGCATTATTATATGATTAAATTAACGAAATCATTCTAAAGGAGCAAATTTCTTCGGTAAGTATACAAATTAATGAAAAATAAGAACGTGAATTAGTAAAAAAAAATGGATATATTTATAAACCAATTAATCCTTAATCATGTCCCATTTCTGCAACAAAAAAGAAAATAGAGAAAACAACTTATTCTGTAAAACTCTCCAAAACATCTGAATCTAGTGCTTGTTTTACATAAAATATTAATGAGAAATCAAACACCACAATTCTTGTGGTCTTTGACCACAAACATTTCCCCCCCTCTTCAATGTTTTTAAACCCGAACCGGACCGGCCGGTTCGACCGGTTTAACCGCGAACCGGTCAGTTACCCAGTCCGGTTCTCACATTTTCGGGTTTTTAAGTTGACCCGGTACGAACCGGTCAAACCGGTCAGACCCGGAAAAACCCGGTCAGACCCGGAAACCGGTTTTTTTTATACATTTTGATAAAAATTAATTTTAATTGTGTTAGATGAGATTTGAACCCACTAAAAACATCTGAATCTAGTGCTTGTTTTACATAAAATATTAATGAGAAATCAAACACCACAATTCTTGTGGTCTTTGACCACAAACAACATTTCCCCCCCTCTTCAATGTTTTTAAACCCGAACCGGACCGGCCGGTTCGACCGGTTAACCGCGAACCGGTCAGTTACCCGGTCCGGTTCTCACATTTTCGGGTTTTTAAGTTGACCCGGTACGAACCGGTCAAACCGGTCAGACCCGGAAAAACCCGGTCAGACCCGGAAACCGGTTTTTTTTATACATTTTGATAAAAATTAATTTTAATTGTGTTAGATGAGATTTGAACCCACTACCTCCTCATCTTTAGACTAAAGTCATTACCACTAGGCCACTCATTATTGGTGTTTATTACAATGATAATTAAATATAACTATTACCGAAATTATTGAAATAATCAATGATAACTTAACATTTATTATTTATTAATTTATTCAAAGACAAAATTTATTTAAATATTTTTATGACTATTACTTTTATATTAACAATGATTATTATATTACAAATAAGATTTAACAATTTATACACATTATTTATGTTTGTTCGAATTTTATTTTCTTATTACTATTTTCATATACATAATATAATTTCATAGTTTTGAACACATATTGGTTAACAAATCTACATAAACATTTGATTATTTTTTTTATTATGTCAATATTTATTTAAGTATTTGTGTATTTTAATTAATACATTCATACATATAAAAAAAAACTAAGTATGCACGGGTCATCCGGGTTTTTTGAAACGGTTCAACCGGTCGGACCAGTGACCCGGTGACCCAATTAAGAGGCCGGTTCGATGCCCGGGCCGGGTTTCAAAACATTGCCCCTCTTAAGTGTTTCTACTCTGCAGAATTTTCTGTCCCATATACCTACATCACAAGATACAACAACACAAGCAAATAAAAATATATATTACAACATTCAACAATTTACGAACACAAAGAAGAGACGAAAATAATTAATTAACCTTCCAAGCATCATAACCGTGGCTTGAGGGTTCGTCCCGGGCGAGGAATAGAAGGTGGAGCCGTCGATCACGCGGACCGAGTCGATGCCCATGACTCGATAATCACGGTCGACGACGCGGCCGACTTGGCAGCCTCCGTGGTAATGCCACAAGGTCATGACAGTATCTTTGCAGTACTGCTCCAAAGAATATGTAGAGGCAATGTGCTTCACCCTGAGATTGATAGGCAGGGATAGCACGAGTTTCTGCAGGGACTCGAACGAGGTGAAGGGGTAGAGGAACTCCGACATGGCTCTTGATTGGACTACTCTTCTCAAAATCTCCATGCCTCCCACGCACCTCTCGAGGTCCCTAGGGTCTTGGAAGTAGTTGAATGTAACCCTAGGGTTTGTGTTCGGGTCTTTGCTCTGGAGTTCCATGTACCCGGTCGAGTAAGGACCCATTATCTTTTGTATTACTATGCCTACTTTTGTGTTGGGCCCTTGGTTTGCATCGGACCCTTCAACGAATCCGGTGATGGTTCGGTTGGTTGGGAGGATCATGAATGGCTCCACGCTCTAGTAAATTCATATATGTACAATGACTTGAGATATTAAACCGAGTCTATTATAATATAATATTCAAATAGTTTTATCAGAATGAAACGAATGGATTACATTTTTTTTAACTTCTAGGTGTTAGTAAAAGTAGTATGTACGTTCAATAAATGATTGTCACGTGTTCACAATGTTTCTAAAACCAGTTATTTTTTATTATAGAAAATTTTAATTATTGTTGGTTTTGGAAATATTGTGAACAGTGTCAATATGTTCAACACGAGATGTAACACAGTTTGTGGGTCCGTAGCTAGTATGGATGAATGGGCTGACCTGGTTAATGACATTGGCATAGTCTCGAGCCATGCCGTGAAGCGAAGATAGCTCGACAAATCCACTGCCTGCTTCGATGTAGCTCCCGACCTCAGAAATGCCCACCACTTGAGCAAGGGAGATTTCGACCGGCAGACGGGAAGGAATGAGCAAGGCATTCGTTGGATTATCGGACATACCCTGCCCTACTAGTGGTTGCTCCAATATTACATTTATGCCTTTAGCCCTTAGCTCATGTCCCGGCCCGATCCCGCTCAACATTAGAAGTTGCGGGCTGCCCATTGCACCCGCTGATACAATCACCTCATTTGCACCTCCTTTATTCAAGTACGCCATGTGGTGCTGCCCATTTGAGTCTTTGTAAAATACCCCGTAAGCCTTTGGCCTTTTCCCTGCCAAAATTCATGCAACTCAACCTATTTAATTGGATTCTTATTTTAAGTATTCTCTTTTAACTCTTCCCAACATTCATGTGTCTCATTACTAAGTTCATTATTTCGTAATCCCTCGTCCGGCTTATAATGACTTATTTTCCATTTTTGGGTGCACAATTGATCTTGACTTAATTCTTAAAATGAAAAAAATAGGACCGTACCAGATTAGTAATTTTAATCAGGCCCTAATTTTTTTTAATCATTACTGGATTAATAAACTTCAATAATTATAAAACGTTGACATGATTAGCAGTCCCTCCGTTTTTTATACGACGCTTTAAGCTCATTTTTTTTTATATATGACTCTCTAAAATTTCAATATTTTAGTAATATTTTAATTTTGAACTATTTTAATTAGGGAGAACCCTTAAAATAGCTAGCCACTTTCATATTAAAAACCAAAAAATTAGGGGAAACACTTGCATCAGTCCAAACTTCTATTGAGGTCTATTGAATATTTTTATGAGGCTTTCTTTTTAGGTCGTGAGTCAAGTAGATTAATTGGGCCCATTAATTTATTTTGCTTTCAAAAGGCTCGACCACACTGTGTGGTTGGGCTGATACAAGTCTTTTTAAAAAATTAGCTACTAAAGATGAAAAACTTAAAAACTAGCCACTAAGATAAAAAAATTAAAAAATAGTCACAAATACATAAATAGTGATTCATGTATTAAAGGCAAATCTGCATGAATACATAAATACATGAACTGTGATTCATGTATTTTGAAATAAATGAATATAAAAGGCAAATCTGTACGAATATATGAATATATGAATCGTGATTCATGTATTAAAGGCAAATCTGCACGAATACACGAATACATGAATCTTGATTCATGTATTAAAGACCAATTTGCACAAATATACGAATACATATATACATGAATCGTGATTTATGTATTCGTGTATTTGTGGCTATTTTTTAAGTTTTGTTTTTTCTTAGTGGCTACTATTTGTGTTTTGTTTATACAAGTAGCTATTATTTTAGTTTATAATAGCAAAGTGGCCAGTTTTAGGTATTAACCCTGTTTAATTACCTGGTGATGTCCGGAACAAGATCCGGTGCACCGTGGCGTACAAATAGACGGTAATCCTTGCCGGGTCGGCGTACTCCAGCAAATCGGCGGCGGTGTGGCGATAGCCATTGTCGTCGAAAATGGAACCCCCTACTTTAGTCCCCAGCAAGTGCTCGTAGGTGAAGCCGTTGAAGGGGGAGACGCCGGCGTCCAAGAGTCCGTCCTTCACCGCCGTCTGCCACTGCAGTATCCGCGGCTGATACGCCACCTTTCTTTCCACCCACTTGTACGACTCCTTCACCAGCTCCGGCTCCCACCCGGCCTCGCGCACGTACTCGTCGCTGGCGCGCGTGTAGAACCCGGCGTTGATGGCGGAGCCGCCGCCCAGTACCCGAGCGCGGTGGTTGAAGACGCCGTCGGTGGATATGAACAGCTGGGCGGCGGAGGTGGGCGACGTGTCGGCGAGTGATTTGAAGAATCCCTGGATCTCGATGACATTCGGGTTGTCGTACGGGATGCCTCCCCTCTCGAGGAGGAGCACCTTTGTGGCTGAGGAGAGCGTCGCCGCCAGTGCGCAGCCGGCGGTGCCGCCGCCGACGATTATGTAGTCGTAGTTGGCCGCTGGTGGGGCTGAGGTGGCATCTTTTGCGAAGGACGTGTATGGATCTGGTTAATAATGCAGTAAAACCAACGAAGTGGTTGGTTAGTAAACGACGACGTTTTGAAGTTGGTGCCTAACTCTTTTTTTTGTTTTTTGTTTTTTAAATTTTATTTTAGTAAAGTGCATTTAAGGTTCTTTTCATTTTTTTTCTTTCTTTTCCCACCGTTTACTGAATATACGTTGTTTTATTCTCAATTTCTAGCAAATGTCAGTATCAGAGTCAAATAACACTACTAATTACATGTGGATTGCATAATACTACTACTCCATACCATTCGACTTTGCCTGTATTTTATTTTGGCATGTCACACTTGATATGGTTCACTTCTATATTTAGTGAGACACAACTTAACGGGGTTTAATTAAAAGTGTATGGCCTACCACTTTTTATTTAAAAAAAATTATTTAAATTATTAACCATTTGCAATTATAAGAGGTGAGCCCAATGTTTTAAAACCCGGACCGGAGGTCGACCCGGCGAGGCCTTCGAATCATGGTTCAATTAGTTCAACCCGTTAAACTGGGGTCAAACTGCTCTTTAGTAATATTAATTATTATTATAATAATAATATTATTAATTACATTATATACATAAATATTAGTCAATTCATATCTTATAAAATAAAAAAATACACTAAATTTGTAATATTTTTTTATTTTAATATAAATTCAATTAAATTTATATTTTGCAAGGAGAACGTCTTAATTATACTTATTTTTTAATATCACATAATTATATTCTCAATGGATATATGTAAAATTATTTATATTATTTGTATAACTATAAGAATTTGCATATAAATAAGTATATAATAGAAAAATAAGTTGAAAATTCATTAAAAAATCAAAAAGAGAGGGATTAATATTGAGATAGTTGTGCTAATCGTTTTAAAATTAATATAAGTATAATTAAATGTTATGTAATTACACATGAAGCTTGCAGCGCAGTTGGCAAAGCATTTGGCCTATGGTTGAGGTACGGGTTCTAACTTCTTTGAAGGCCAAATTCGGCTTCTTTTTTTTTAATTGTAAATCAGACCCAGCCGGTTCTTGAGAACTGTCTCCGGGCAGCGCAGTTGGCAAAGCACTTGGCCTATGGTTGAGGTGAGGTATGGGGTTCGAACCGGACCGGCACCATGTTCGGTTCCCGGTCAAACCAGCCGGTCCGGTCCGAGTTTTAAAACATTGGGTGAGCCATCACCTTGTATTCCTAACACAAATTTTCTTAAATCTTGTGCCCAAAAAATATAGACGTATATTGCATTGAAGATTGAATTCATGATATAGAAGAGTGATGCATAATTTGTCATTAACATGTCCATTAATAGCAATTCTCATTTCCAATTGCGGTATGACATTAATAGCAGTTTAATGTCCATTGATTGCGCAGGATGACATTAATGTGAAAGATAGTTAAAATAAATTTTTGGCAAAAAAAAAAAAGGAATAATAATAAAAATAAAAATAAAAATAAAAATCATAGAATCAGTGTGCATGCAATGCAACTATGCAAAAGAGAGAGAGAGAGACCTGTCTCTGCATATGAAGAAACAATGAGGAAGAAAATCTCAAGAGAAACAGCAGCAGTGCAAACCCACTTTCCATGAGCCATCATTTGTTTGTGAATTATAAATAATGAGGATCGATCAAGTAACAGTTTCTTGAAGTGGAGAATAATAAATTACACAGAATATAATCGCATCGCTGAACAACTCTTCCTTTTTATAAGTGTAGATCAAAAGGAAAAAGAAAACTCAGTGTATAACATATATTCTTTCTGGCACAAAGATTTTTGCAGCTCTGTTTTCTCGATCGGAGAAATGAGAGGAAATTATATAAATATAAAGGAAATACTTCACATTATTAGAATGAGTTTATGATCTTATTAATATTCTTATAAATGCTCTTCAATTGTAACAAGTTAGGCCGCTAAAGATGAGCTCTTAGTTAGGCTCATGTTCTGTAGTTAGGCTCATAAATTTATTAGTTGGTTGTAGCCAATTAACTCATGTGCACGTGGTAGGTTTAACTTAAATACACTTTAGTTATACATTTATTTGAAAATAATACGTATCTACTTTTTCTCTCTTCTTCCCTCTTTCTTTGATCTTCTTCTTCTTCTTCTTCATTGTTCCTATGAATCTGTATCTAGATTATTCTAACACACATTAAGCAAAACGTTTTCCTGTCTCATCAATTTCACGTTTTGGTGATCTACTATTAATATTTTTTTCCCTTTATCTTAATTTATTTGAATAGAATTTAATTTTACAATTATTTACTAAAATTGATACTGATTATTTCATGACGTTTAACTAGTATACTGCCCTGTGCGATGCAAAGCCAGTTAATACAACAATAATTTTATGAGTTAAGTAACAATTACAACCCTATGATAAACACTCTTATGATATATACAACTGTAAGGTAAAATTTTGTGTAAATATCCCCTAATGTTACAAATGGGTGCAATTAATCCCTTGCACTTGATAAATATTTAATTGAAACTTTGTTTTTTTTTTTTATAATTTCTTTTTGAAACATAAATAAATAAAATTTTGTACAGAATATTCATAAAAATAAAATTGAAATATAATAAGAAGAAGTTTTATTTTTGCATTAAAAATAAAATTAAAAAAACTAATTAAACAAATAAGCAACTAAAGTTATATCTTATTTTTTTCATTTAAGTATTATATTACTCCGTATGTGTTTTTATTTTGCTACATTTATGTTTTATTTTTTTATGAATATTTGAAGTTCAATACTTTTTTATTTTATGTTTTAAAAAATTAATAAAAAAAATCAAAACAATTATCAATTGCAAGGGGTTAATTGCACCCACTTTGTTACATTAGAGGATATTTACACAAAAGTTTACCATAATGTTATATATGTGATATGGGTGTCTACCATAATGTTATATTTGCTATTTAACTTTAATTTTATCAATTGCAATTATGGAGAGAGGGGAAAGATATAATCGACCAAATAGAAAGATTAATAACCTCAAAATTAACCATTAATTTTCAATTCTAAAAGATTTAGACTAAATTTGCATCGGAAACAAAGACAGAAAAATAAAGAAACATAATTTAGTATCTCTGTTGCATAAAATTGAGACATAGCGCGAGTTAAATGTATATATTAGCTGTAAACGACGGCTAGCTTAAGTAGTTAGTTACTTAGTTACGGAATTTTTCATGGGGGGAGCGTCTCAAAATTCACTCACCTCCACTGGCTGCCACGTGTCCCGAGTTGTCCTCCAGGTCAGACCCGGTTCTTGACCGGGTTGTTTTATTTTTTTGGACCGATTCCGGTCCTCAAAAGTAAATCTAACGCCGTTTGAGATGTCTGAATCCTTATTTGTTATTTGTTTTTTTTTCAGTTTTCCATTCCCAATTTCGATTTTAGACAGGAAAAAAAAAAAAAACCTAATTAGCAAGTTCCCAAAATTAATTCTGGAGGCTATTTCTTCCTCACAGTGTTTCCCACGATTTGTTCCTGATTGGAGAGTTCAAGGAAGGATTGTAGCGCCTAATATATTCTTGCGTCGGGGCTAGGTTTGAGAGAGGAAGAGAAAGATTTTTTTCGATGTTGTTTCTTTCTCTATCGATTTTCGCTGGGCAAAGACATTCCATTTGTTTGGGCTGATTTTATAAAGGAGACGATTCCAATTTTAGAGATTTAACCATCTCTCCGAAAGTGCCAGTTTCGTTTTACAAATGATTTGATCGTTTCATTTTTGCAGGTGTCTACAGAACTACCTCGTGCTGCAACTTCACATTGATGAATCCGCACAAACGATATCGAGAATGTAGGGCGAACCTGTCGACATCAGACATTCTTTGAAATGGTTCGTAATTTACGTTTCTGAGATTTCTTCAAACCAGAGGTTGTCAAATGGGCCTGGGAGCTGGTTCAGAGCTTACCTTTTGCTTCTTGTTTTGTTCTATAATTTGATTTTATTATTTTGTTTTCCTAATGTGCTAAGATTATTTAAGTAGGTGTGTATGTTGAGAAGAGTTCATGAAACAGTTTGTAATTGTAATATGATAAATTTAGCCTGCCTCAGCTCATCCCTTACCTTTCAATCGATTTATTCCATATAAAATTGAGTGCTAACATTATGGTAGGTGGCCTTTTTAACGGAAATAACCCCTGGTTTATTCAGTTGTGAATGAAGGTTTTTTTAAGACTCCCGGAAAAATTTATGTAAACTGCGGCTATAGACCCTTATGTATACTCCAAATATATGAGATTCCAGTACCCAAATGGCTCTGTAATTATTGTGTATAAAAGTGTTTAGAGTGTAGGATTTGGAATATAATCTGTGACCATTCTAACTGTGTAAGTTATGTTCCTTTCTACGTATTCAATGTACTTTTGTATTTAGTAGAATTGCAGGTATTAAGTTGTTATCTCTTGCATATGAGTCAGGGAAGTTGTTGTTGATGCAGATCATGTGTTGTTATTCTGGTTGAGCTTCTCCAAATAATAGAAATATAATTATTTATTTGAAGTTAATCATGATCTTGATCTTAGAGTACTTGAGCAGTCTCTCTCATCTAATATTAAGTATCTCACTTGAGTATTGGTGTAAACAATTTTTTTTATTTTTATACTGTAATGATGCCAGTAAGCTTTTGCATCTTGTTTTTAGCACAAAATGAGAAAGCCTTCAATCGAAGGAAGTGCACTTGCGTGTTTGTTTCTGTGAGAAGTTGTGAATTGGTGCACAAATGGGTAGAAAAATTGGAACGCAGCAAGGTTAGTCGATTATTTATTTGTGTTTAATTTATTTATGTTAAAACAGGAAAGCATAAGTTTTTATGATGCTGTCGTTATATATGAGGAGGTGAAAGAGTATTATTTTGCGCATAAGTGTTAGCATGATTTTGGGATCATTGTGTTATGAAGTTTTTAGCACGATTCAGTCACCATTGTCAATTATAACTTATTTATAATTCGTTGTATCAAGCAATATAAATCCAAGCCACCCAGATCATATTTATCCCATATTTGTGATAATGACTAAGAATTTTTCTTTGTACTATCCCATGACTCATGATACGCGATAGTATGTGTATGCAATAATGTGATCCCAGTGGAACTTGAGCAAGACAGGCAAATGTGGAATGAGCAATTAGGAATATTAAAATGGGAAAATGCAATCACAGATTTTTATGAAACTGAGATATCAATAGCTCTTTCCTTACTCAGCACGCAACTATCACAACACATATATATATAGTAATTACAATTTCTCAGAAATAAGAAATATCATAGAAAACAAAATATTAGAGATAGGGAGAAAAACAAGACAAAAGAGGCTTGAAGTTGTGAAGAAACAAACTCCATCGCAGCTTCTTGTCAATGTTGGATATCACTTAGAACACTTGATTTTCACTAGGTTTTTTTGCATGATTTGGGATTGTGGATAATTACTTGTAGGATTAGCTTTATTGAAGTTGTTTACATTTTCCTTATTTATTTTATAATTTCAAAAATGGATTTTGTAAAAAAACATAGTCTGTGGTCCGACTTTTTAACATTGGATATGTCTGATTGTAGGTGTACTTGCGTCGAAGAGGCATCACCTTAGGTTTCTAGATACTGTGGTGGAAGAGTTGGGCTCAAATAATATGACTGATATTCAACAATCGCCATTTGGTCATCTTTTTGAAGTCCATCCTCTACAATTTCAGGGTCAATTGCATGTAATTTTGTGCAAGGTTCTTCGTGCTAGTTCTAAACAAAGAATGTGTTTAGAGTTTGATATAGGTAACTTTGTAGTGGAATTTGGGCCGGCTGATTTTGCATTAGTTAGTGGGTTGAAAATAGGAGGTCCCATAGTAACACCTGGTGAATCTTGTTTCTACACCGAAAACTTTAAAGGTTCAGCTAAAGTAAGCTTTGATGATATTAAAACTAAATTTCTTCGTGCATGTAAGGACGATCCTGATTTTCATTTGGCGTTACAGTTGGCCTATTTGTACATTGTCTATGGTGTTGTTTTAATGTATGCTAGATTGGATGCGAAAGTTCCAACTAGATTCATACATCTAGTCGAAGACTTGGACAACTTCAAAGCATTTCCTTGGGGGAGGGTTTCGTATGAGATCCTTGTTAAGAGAACCCACGGTGCGAAGAATCAAATTGATAAGCTTAAGCCTAAGCATGGAGCAGCAGACAGGAAATGCGAGGCTCCTGGCTTCGTTGACATCTTGCAAGTATGGGCGTACGAGATATGCACGGAGTTGGCAGCCTACTGTGCTATAAAAGTGGAGCCAAGAATTGCAAATCCAGCCAGAATTTTGAGGTGGAAGTCAGATGTTAGATCTTCATTTGACGACCTCTACGAGTTCTTCCTTGCTAGCTCGGGATATGACCCGGTAAAGTATCAAATATATTGTGATTTGTTATGTTACTTTAAAACGTCTCCTTCGTGACTTGATTGTTTTTTGCATTTTTGGGTTGAATCTTTTATTGCAGGTGCCCATTAAAGCAACGGAGGATGAGAAAGCTATGTTGCTCAGACTAGGAGTAGTTGAAGAAATGAGGCTAGCAAACCCCATCCCACTGACAAGGGTGCCCCGATCAAAGAAGAGGAAAATAGAAAACAATGACGAAGGCAATGTAAAAAGATCAAGTGCACGCTTGAATCTGAAATCAGAAAAAATCTCAGAGACAGAGGGAAAGAAAATGCCTACATATTTGGGTGAAACTAGTCAGTCACAACTGGAGGTACATTACCTTTTAAAAATAACAACATTCTTTACTCATGTATTCTAGTTTTTTGATATTGCATGATGCTGGGATTTAATTTATACGCTTTTGCATTTGTTGGTTTGTTCTTCAGAGTGCAGTATCTGAAATTGTAAGCAAAATAGGCCTGCGAATTGAAGCATTCGAAGGGAAGCTGTCAGAGCGCTTGGAGAAACTTGAAAAGAGAGTGGAGGAATTGCATGAGAAGAATACACGACCATGCGTGCACTGCTGTCATCCTTCCAAGGCCAAACTTGAACCACCAGCCAAGTCCTGCCCTTCTCCAAAATCTGTATATGGCTGTGATGGTAAAATTCCTGATTCAGGCCCAGATTCTCAGAACCGTGATGTTCAACCAAGAATTAGTGAAGATGGCGAATACAATCGACCCATGGAGAACGATGAATTGACATCTCATCTGGATTGTTCTCCGAAATCACGTGAAGGCCATGATATCATTGTTGATGCGGATAACGATGCACATACCTTGCATATTTTCGAAAAGAACGAAGCTCATGACATTGACCTGCAGAACAACAACAACGAATCCATACAAAAGCTTGGGATTGATTTGGAGGAATTTGGTTGTGGCGATCATCAGATGGACGATGCAGAAGTTGGTGCTGAAGAAATGGGAACAGTGGAACACATTGAAGATGATGTAATTTCAGCCCCGCCTAATTTATCAGATGCTGATGCCTCGATTGCCAAGGACATACCGCCATCTGTTTCAAAGGGCCTGTGAAGTGTTCAAAGCCCTGTCAATTATGAATTGTGTTTGGATGAAGTTGTGAAGCTTGTTACTACAAGTACGAAGGAGATGGCGGGTGAATGCTCCCTACACGATGATGAGGTCCCTACATGTGATTTTGATCTGTCAGAGCTGAAATGGGATCCAATTAAGTTGGAACCTTTGAAGAAATGGCTGGGCACTACAACAAAACGAACAAGGTAAAGTTTGTGGTATGTTGTAGTATGTAGCTTCAAATTTGCTTTCTGAAAATTACTCTTCCACTGATGTACTTCTATTATAGGCAGACTGCGAAAGGAGAGCACATGCAACTGCCAAGCGATCTAATCCGGTGGGCGGATAAGGACATGATGTCCGAACTTATGAGTGCAAGAACGTGGCTGCATAATTATGTGAGTTTAACATTAATAGATGTAATTTCTTTTCATTCTTATAACTGTAAGCTTACTGCAATGAAACCACGTGAATTAATGTTAATATTTACCAGCATATTGACGCTCTCCTCAATATTGTTGCCATCGAGTTCGACATGGATCATAGGGTTAGACATTGGGGGATTCTTGATATGCCAATCACGGTACGTGCAAGTATTAATATCAATGTTACCTACTTCTTGGACATAAGCCTTCATTTGGTCTCGTTTATAAATAATGTTCTTTATTTTGGCAAAAAAAACACATCAAATAATTTTAATTCACGCAGTGCCTCTTTTGTGTTGTTATTTTTGCAGAACTTACTAATTTTGAAGCAATTCAAGATAATGTCAGCCCTAGACTATGTCAATGCTCGAAAGCCGAAGAATTGTGGAATTCATTGGGACGCTTTGAAGCGACTTTTTGGGTGTGGCCACATTGACCAAAATCATTGGGTATTATATGAAGTTTCCTTCGAACTGCAAGAAGTGATTGTCTATGACTCAATGAACAACGAAGAGGAGACCATTTTGTCATACTTTGAGGAGCTGGCAACAAATATTCCTAAAGTCCTTAAGGCACTTGGTGTTTGGGATAGTTTACATCGAGGAATTTCTGCAGAAGTGCCGTTAAGAGACGTTTGGGCCATTGTTGTGCAACAAGGATCACCACAGCAACCATACAACTTTGATTGTGGCATCTTCTGCATGAAGACTTTGGAGTGTATTACTCGCGACATTCCCTTTCACCTCCTTGACACGAAGCGTGGTGCCATTTACCGTCTCAGTTACTGTGCTAAGTTTTGGGATTGGCACATTCGTATGAAGATGTAATTTGGTGGAGGTATCTTTTTTGAACATAACTTGTTCCAGATGTGGTATCACAGTAGAAGTAGGCTTATATCCATGGTTGTTTTTTTGGTTGGATTGGGTGATCAATGAACTTGTGAATATTCCATCATTCCAGTCCCTTTTGTTAAGAACATTGGTTTTTGAATGCAACATCTTAAGTGTGAATGAAGACATGATGACCCTGCTCTGTGCAAGGTTCTTTTGTAAGCTGTAGTAAGCAGCTTCAAATTTTATTGTCAGTTATAATGCCAAGATCTAATGGAATTTTTGTATTATTTGTTTCGTAGGCTTTGAGAGCTGTTGATACTATTTTAAATATTTTTCCATTGTTATAAATGTTACAAAGTATTTCATCACTCTGAAAATTCAGTTTATTGCAAGTCGTAGACCACATGAGTCTCGTAATTTTACAGTTACATTAATTATACTTGGATGAAACCATTATCATAGTTGATTTGGGGCTCTACTATCTAACCATTTTCTTTCAGAATGTTGCAAATAAATTGTCACAATCACTGAAACCTCTCTTATACAACCATATACTCCGTTAAAACCAATAGCATATAAAATCAATAGCATATAAAATCACCAAATGGAAACCCACCTTACATGAGGCGATATAAATAGTTTTATAACGGTAGTTCTCTTACAGGAACCAATAATTTGAAAATGTACAAAACATAGTCTCTCTGCTTCAGTGGAAATCACTCTTTTCAGATCACACTACTAATCACTTTCATGGGGTTCCTTCCACCCTACTAGTATTTAAGCACATATTTGCAAGGGCACCGGACAAGTCCTCATTCTCTGAGGCTGAGAATAATTTCACCCTAATAATGTCTTCTTCCCCTGCAGTATTCTGGTATATGGGACACTACAGAGAAATATAAGATTATTAACACCATTATCAGAGGAGAATCGCGAACTAAGTACCAAGAACGCGGTCTTACTAACCTCCTTCTCTTCTTTCAGGCGACGGTTGATGCAAGAATAGTGAAAACTATGGTCGCACGGTAAGCAGCTGCGACAACACAGAAATTAAAATAATTCGATTTCACTATTGGACTACGAAATCATACGAATTACTGTTGATACAACGCTTTCGATGAAAGCTAAATACAAATTCATTACCTCAGTCCGTGTCCTCCCTCTGCCATACAAGGAGTGCTACATATCGGGCATGATATCAAAACAACTTCCCCTGATTTGAATTCATCGGTAGACTTTATCTTCTAGGCTACCGTGTCCGCCCTCTCGAACTCAGCAAACGCCTCTTCATCACAAGAAGGTGGCGTATCAGGTCGAGGGGGATTTGCTAGCCAATCCAAATAATCGTCGTAGTCCATATCGTCATGATCCATCGGGGCGTAGCGCTAAATATATCGGTGAGAAAGGAATAAGGCAGCTGCTGGTGGGAGGAGATGTTTCACAATCTGGCTAGGGTTAGTTTAGAAGGAAGATGTCGCATGATTGGACCCAGCAATGGTATTTAAGCCCAATTTTAGGAAATTTTTTGGAGGGATCTGAGTTAACTCTAGGCGGGAATTGAATTTGGCCTTCACCAAGGGCTCACTATTTTTACGAATTCCCGCTTTTTTTTTCATTACATTACTATTTTGTTTAACGAACTAGTACAGTACCCTAACCTTTTTCGACGGGGATCACTTCTCGTGAAGAATAATAATAAAAGTATTTATTTTAAAATTACAGTATTGTTAGGACCCATTACAAAAAATAACATTATATTAAATTACGAAAAAGATTATTATAAACGAAGTGTGATATTTCTCAATTATTTTTACTCGTTTTGAATGTCAAATAGTCCGTTGATCATTATATAAGAGAAATAAATTAGGTGATATCCCGCTTCTCGTGTAGTTATTCTCATATTAATGTTAAGCCGTCAATTATACATTGGGTACATTTTTCAAGTGGTTATTCAAATCATATCAAGTTTTCTAATTAGTAGAAAAAAATAGGTCAATGACAGGTAAATTTTTTTCCCCATGCATGATTATATTTATTTCAATAATGAATTGAGGAAATTCTCGAGCTCCTAGTTGGCTAGGTCCTTCATAAATAATCATCTCATTTTATTGCAACATTATTACTACGTGAGTATTGCAAACTCGTTATTGTCACCAGTCTGCTTACAAAAATTACAAAGCCGTTGTTTCTATACAAGTAGAATCTTTCTCGTTTAAATAGCAGGTGGCGTATTAGGTCGAGGGGGATTTGCTAGCCAATCCAAATAATTCGATTTTTACGATTCGAATTCGAAAACAAATATTTTATTCAGTTAGATTATTATTCAACAAGTGGAGATATATGAGATTCGATTTGATATTCGTACATATTCGATAAAATATAAATATAAATATATATTACATGTCATATAATTATGTATATAAGCTATTAATTCTTAAGTTCAATTACAAATTTAATTCTTAAACATTGAATTCGAATCGAATATCCTCATCGAATACCGAATACGAATCAATTTTTTCAAGACATATCATTTGGAATATCATTAGAAAAAGAAAAAAAATCGAATATTCATATCGAATCGAAAACTTAAGAGTGTACTTTCGAATCGAATACGAATCAAATCTAGTATTCAAAGAAATTTCAAATTCGAATTCGAATATTCGAATACCTTAACGAATTCAAATCGAATAGAGCGTTATTCGCTTCGAGTCGATTCGTTTAAATCCCTACACTCCAGGTTTCACTAATTATCACTAATCCAGTAATCCCTAGACTTCAGGTTTCACTAATTATCACTAAATCCCTAGACTTCAGGTTTAAATCCTTAGACCAATGGTCTTCACGTTTCGCAATCTTATCCGAGCAAATTCTTTAATTACAATAGATTAGTGAATGATTAAGTGAAATCCCTTTCCGTTTTAAACCATTCACTAATCCCGGCTGGACTCTAAGACTAGTGGACTTCACTTTTCTCTAATTATTGAGAAAATTCACCGATTCGACTCAAATAGTCACTAGTTAAGTGAAATTACTGCAAGTGATGTTCAATCGTCAAAGAGTCGATCCCACAGTAGTGAAAATAAACATGGGATTTCACTTGATTAGTCACTTGATTGGAGGCACCAATGGTATTTATTTGTAACCTATATATATATATATTATATTTTATGTCATCCATTAACATTATCATAATGGCAATATATATCGAATACAGAAACTTCGTAGTATAATTCAATGTTACTCCAATAATTACATTTCAATGAATAAACTTTACCACAAAAAATTATATGCATATAAGTACTTACGCCTATATCTATACAGTAGACAGACATAATAGACATACATAATAGATATATACCTATTATTATTAATAGTATTATTAATGTTATTATTATTATTATTATTATTATTATTATTATTATTATTATTATTATTATTATTACCCTAACCTAAGATATTCTTCATGAATGCCGATGTTATCTTAAGTACAACATTTAATTACTTTTTATATTTTTTCGATTGTTCAAATTAATGTTTTATAGTATCTTTATTAGGGTCCTCCATATTGCTTAGGGATGGTAATTTGGGTTCGGGTTTTCAGGGACATAAATACCCGAACCCGAATGGATTTTTGGGTACCCACAAAAACCCCAAAAAAATTGGGTTTAGGTTCGGCTTTGGGTAGTAAAATTTGAAGAATTCGGGTATCGGGTATACCCGAACCCGTAAAAAAATTACCCGAAATCCTGAAAAACCCGAAATTTATATTTAAATTAATTAAATATAATAAATAATACTAATTAATAAATAAAATAGTTAAGAAAAAATAGTTAAATAAATTATTATCTTAGCAAGTTAACACTTAAGACTCTAATTTATTTTCTTCTTTCCATTTGATGTCTTATCATTAGTATGCAATTATATGCATAATATCTTCAATAACTAGGTATATGCATTATTTAAAATAGAAAAAAATACATAAAAAATACGAGGTAGTATTTTTTATTTATTTTTATCGGGTTTGTCGGGTACCCGAATACCCGAATGGGATACCCGAACGGATATTTGGATATTTAGACCAATTTTTATAACACTATTTACAATTTCTCTTTCATACATCTAATTTGACAAAATCCCTTTGAAAAGTGATTAATCTCTAGCCTTTTTCTAAATTTATTATAAAATATCATTTTAAAATATTTGTGCCCTGCCGTATGAGATAATGTTTATAAGACGAACGGTGTACTTAAACATATAATAAATTTTAATATTTGTAATAATTCCCTTATCCAATCATTACTTATGTATCATACGCTATATTATAAATGATTGTGTTAATGTATTCATGTTAGATTAAACTCTCAAATGATATATAACGCTATATTATAAAAAGAAACAGATAAATTCATTCAGTTTTAAAAAATGAGGAAGCATTTTACAATGATTGTGTCAATTTCAGTGAATTATCACGACTCAACTTTCAAAACAATTGGATTTTCGTATATATAAATTTGACTGAATTCGTTTATTATACTTTCAGTGAGAACTTATATAAAAAAAGAAAATCATATATTAATTAATGTATAGTCATACGAATAAGTCGTGAACCACGAATGTGGAGTATACTAATTCTTTTTGTAATTCGTGCATTCATAATTTTGTATTATTATTTAAATATTTTTAGAGTTATACCTTATTTTTTTCATTATTGCTTTGTCACGACTACAATGATTCAGATTCTGAATACGGGCTTTCCTTAGAATTATATTCCTTGTCATTTAACTTTCTGTATTTCATTTTACTCAAAAGGAACGCTAGGCGGAATAATATTTCCTAACAATTATACTTTCCTGCCAAGCAGATGAGCTGCTTCTGCAATTACGCCTCTCGGCAACATAGCGTTGCTCCATAGCCTAGAGTAGTTATTTATGTCATCCATAAATTTAATTACAATATCGTCAATTTTACCCTAACCTAAGATATTTTTTGTGTGAGGGTTTGATTACAATGCACTGAAATCTATTTGCCAATTTTCCTATGAAATTGAAGTTCGAGGATGAGATGCAAATTCCCACCGAATATAAGTGACGCATAGTCTCGGTACATCATCGGTTTAACATCGCAAACTCATTCGTATTTCGATTTTTATCGCCCATTCATAAGTAACACTGCAAATTGAACTATAGTGAAACAGGTATAAATAAATACAATTTATACTAATGCTTACATGGCACAAGACCTTATGGCGAAGGCGATTTTGTTGACATAATAGCCAAGGATGGGCCGTGGGATATCTTTGTATGGAAAAAAACACCTAAATTGATTTCGTAACATAATGGTAAAGTACATGGTCGCATTATTTGCTCTAACTCCAAGCAGGAAGACAAATGTTGAGTGTGCATTGATGCCGTTGACCATCCTTTTAGCACGTTGGATTTATGGTGGGGGATATTGGTACTGCACTAATAATGGCTGGCGTAAACCGGCCTTGTCCTTTAGGTTGGAATTTGCTCCCAAGAGCGCAATGCAAAAATATTGGTATGAATGTTAAAATTAGGACGTAATGCAAAAATAATAAATTAATTAAGTATAATTCCTTCCTATTAAAAATGTATTCTTATTTAAGTGGTGTCGAATTGTGATGTATCCGATGACGTTTAAGTGCACACTAATTCAGGTAAATATGTTCTTCTATTAAAGAATTCACGAATACAAGTTCGACCCTGAAATCGTACAAAAGTGGTTACTATATAAGCTAAATAAACTTGAATCAACATGATTAGTGTCTAAAATGGTATTGGTACTTCTTAAAAACAATGATATCGCATGGCCGCGCCAATAATCCATAATAGGTTTTACTCCCCCGTCGCGCCGAATTCGTCCCATTTCTTTTTTGTCTTTTTTGGCACGTTTTTTCACGCTTCTCGATGATGTTTTTTAAAATGGATTTTTATAGAATTTTTTATTTTATGGGATACTACGATTGTCGTAGTATCATCCCGTAAAAGAAAGAATTCTTCAAAAATCCATTTTAAAACCGATCATCGAGAAGCGTGGAAAAACGTGTCAAAAAAGGCACAAAAGTAGAAATGTTATTCATACTTCTCAGATAAATCCAAAAAGTGCCCAAGGAGCGCGCGAAAGTGGAAAAGTGCTTGCACATTTGTAATTAATTTTAAATACCTCGAAATACACGTGGGATTACTCGCCGGCCACTTTTGGAGTCCCCTTCCTGCGGAAGCCAACCTCCCTCACCATCAACAGCGAATTGCTCGAAAATGTTTCCCCCTAAATTTATAAACATTGCTCGTAATCATCTTCGGTCTCGCACGTGACCGACGAGGAACGTTACGAAAGACTGCGTAGAAGTCGCAATACAGCAGCAGGTGGGCGAATCCTTGCAATTTGGAGGACTGAAATTCCAGGTCCATATTCTGCACTTCCCTGTTGCCGGCGACTCCTTTCGAAGCGATCGATATAGATGAGTGGAAACTGGTAATTTTAGCTCATATACGCTCCTTAATTTGTGAATTAGCGTACATTTATTGTATTTAGGGCAGACTATTTGGTTATAACTATGGAAGTCGATTTAAACTTGTCGGCGACTTTGGGGGAAGAGGAGAATAGTAATGTGGGTTCTGAATCTGAACATAGAGAGGATGAGGATCTGAACCCACACTGACTGAAGAGGTCAGGGCGCTGGAGCAACTATTATCTGTTGGGTCTGAGTTAGATTCTATTGAGGCTGTGTATGCTTTATTTTGTGACTACGCTAGGCTAGTGGGGTTTAGCGTTAAAAAAGGAACGCAATCATACTTTACAAATTCATTGAGTATTAGGATGAAGGCATTTTATTGTTCGTGTGAGGGTTTACCCGAGGAGAGACGGAAGGAGCGTCTCGTTCCAAAATATCGCAAGTGCGTTGCTAGATGCAACTGCAAGGCTCGACTACGTATTATTAGGGAAAATGAGCGTGCTCTGTGGAAAGTGTCTGTATTCGTTAAGGAACATACTCACGAAATGATGCCTCCGGATTACACTTACCTATTGAGATCTGCTCGCAATTTAACACTTGCGCAAAGAAGCATGCTCGAAGTATTTCATCACAGTGGAATAGGTGTGTTGAAGGCAGTGACTCTCATGGAGAATGAAGCAAGGGGAGTCCAGAATCTAGGCTTCATAAGAAGAGATGCATACACCCACATGCACAGGGTGAACCGGAAGACTCTCATTGAAGATGGTGATGCTGATGCTCTGCTTAAGTTTTTTAGGGAAAAAAACAATAGTCAACCCTTCTTCTATTGGAACTACGAAAAGGATGAAGACGGGCGGTTGATGAACTTCTTCTACAGGGATACGCGGTCTCTCGAGGATTATGACCAATTTGGTGATGTCGTCTTGGTTGACACTACTTACCGAACCAACAAATACAATCTAATTTGTGCTCCCTTTGTGGGAGTAAATCATCATCGGAGTAATGTGGTGTTCGGCATCGGATTCCTGTCGGATGAGACTACAAGCACATTTGAGTGGTTATTTAGTTCATTTTTGGAGTCCATGAATGGCAAAGAGCCAGGTGTTATATTTTCAGATCAAGGCAGCGCACTTGTCAATGGGATAGAAAACATTTTTCAAACAGCAACACACCGCCTATGCCAATGGCACATTTGCCAGAAGACGCCTCTACGATTTGGAAAAATGAAGGACGACAGTGCATTCAAGAAACTGTGGTATACATGTATGAATGGTTGTGAGTCAGTGGAAGAGTTCGAGCAGCACTGGATGCGTATGATGGAGTTCGAGGCTTCCATTTATGCAAAATGGTTCAGAAAAATGTATCAACTAAGGTTTAAGTGGTCCTCTATTTTCTCAATGGGGAAATTCACAGCAGGCATTCACGCTACGACTCGGAGCGAATGCTGCAATAAAGTTTTCAAGGAGATTTGCTCAGCCTCAAGTACTCTTATAAGTTTTGTGAAGCGATATGAGGATTTGCAGCAGTCCTGGCGGCAAAAGGAGGGTGAGTACGACGCTTTAACTGTGTGGCAGCCAGGTCAGGTTCTCCCGAATTGTAGGCTTATGAGCTTTGCAGCAAATGTTTACACTCGTTCAATATTCAAGCTATTTGAGACCCAACTTTCTCTGTCATTGTGCATAAGCATCAAGAAAAAACCTGTAGATGAAGATGCCGATGAATTAGAGTACACTGTCTTCTCAGCCACAGCGGGCAAAAGGGAGAGAACGATCAAAGTAAATCTGCGGAATGAGGACTGGTCTTGTTCATGTATGATGTGGGAGTCAGAAGGAATATATTGTCGGCATTTGTTGAAAATCCTATGTTGGTTGAATGTGTATCACATTCCGGAAAAACACATTCTTGATAGGTGGCGCAAAGATGCAAGAACGAGGTTGTATAAGCCAGCTCCAATACACCAGCCGGACGCGTCGCTAGAAAATGGAGACAAAATCCTCTTTGTGAATCGCGGAATCCGAGTTGTGCACCATCTGTTGCAACGATGTTGTGAAGACCCACAGAAGATGAGGACAATGGCTGCTCGTTTGAAAGAGATGACAACAGAATTTGGGGGCATATTCAAAGAAGCTGAGCAGCAGGATGCTGGTGCTGAAGAAATTGCCGAAGGCAACAACAGATCGAAGGTGTTCCGAAATCCAAAAAAGGCAAAAGGGATTTGGGTTCCTGGACACAGAAAGAATGAAAAAAAAAGGGAAGAAAAAAGTCATCCCGAGGAAGAGACAACAAGGTAGCGATATGAACGAATAATTTCGCTTCTATTTACTTAACGGCAAAACATAACTAATATTATTTTCTTTTAGTTCCGGTGCCAAGTCGGTTTTCTCAGTCGCAGAGGAACGTTGTTGTAGAGCCGTCATGTGAATCGCCTCGTAGGAGTATGCTCACAAGTTGGCGTAGGGATTTCAATATCCCCAGTAGCAGCCAGTCCGTTTATGTGAATTTCTCCAGCTCTTGTAACTCTGTAGAGGTGAAGGAAACATTTTTTCCATGCTTTATCATTTTTAGTCTTATGTTCACTGAAATTGAGATGTTTTTGTAGGCATTCGATAGTGGAAACGTCCAGGGAGAAAGACATTCGGAAGCAACAACAAGTTTAAGGTAAAGAGGGGATGATAATGATTTCGTACATGGTATTATAGTTTGGAACGGGGCTAGTTGGGGCAACTGAGTAATGAATTCTCATTATGATATCATTTTGTCGTGAAATTACGGAATAGAAGTGACGTTGTCATGATATAAACAAATTTCATAATGTTTTCTTTGTTTAAATATATCTATTACTATTATGAAACAGCCTATTATGTTTTCTTACAAATTATGATTTGCCTAAATTATCCCTTTAATATGATTCATTTAAAGGTAATAATGTAATATTGCATAATTATGAATACTAATTTAATAATTTAGCTAAATTTAATCTATATTAATGTATTATAATAGTTGTCTCAAGAGTTAAATCGACATATAATTTCTTTTTTCCGGATTGAATGGTATGAAACAAATAATCTCTTAAGTTATTTTAATCAATAATTTATCTTTAGTCTTCAAGTTTTTGCGGTGAATCAATCTATCAAAATTCATATATGATCCAAGTACAAACTCCGACGACAATCAAACTCGTATAGATAAAAAAATTAATCACATAAATATATTTCCATTTTATTTTAGTTTAATCAAAATTGTCTTAACAATAGTAATATTAATTTGGGGACAAAATTATACTTTTGAAGGAAATCGGTACTCCACATGAAGAAAGCTTCGTCATACCCTATAATCGACTAAATTGTACTGTTGAATGCAAACATAAAGTTAATTATGATATTCATAATTTTCATGTACTAAACTTATGGGGATTTGCATTATTAATTCAACTCGTAAGCTTGTAGGAAAACATTCAAGACAAACTTCGAATAACAGGACACCTGTTATTCGAAGTATACATTACACTGTAAATCACCTAAAGTCATGTGGGTCCAACTAATTTGTCGTCACATATTGTACTTACAATTATTGTTTTCCTTTAGAAATGCCCGTGAATGAGGCAGGAAACTTTTATACTTGAATTATTGGAGGATACAACTTGTGAAATGGAAAAATACAATCGATGTTGGCCTTGATGAAATAATGAAAGTAGGACTCAATTTTATAAATCCTTCATAATTGTTACTTCTCAAACACTGCTTGTGTGCACCAATCTCAATGCCGACTCCCATTTTGCAGGACGGTCTCTTTTACACGGGTTTATGGTCTAGAGAGGTTGAGACAACTGTGTTGTGGAAGTTGGATTACATCACATGGCGACAACGGTGGATGCGAGGAACACCTGCAGAGAAGGCCACCTATATATGGGAAATTCGGAAGAATTTGAGGTCGGATAATGGTCTTACGATTGAGCAAGAAGATCTTGAGAGAAAAGTTGGAGAGTGGAACGTGCGATTTCATAACTTCAAGGAATTGTTGGAATGGCCAAGAGTTAAGTTCGATCCCATTACAAACAAGGTGAAAGCAAGAAACATTGTGTGGGAGGAGATAGCACACGTAAGTCTTTTATTCTTGTATGAATATTAATTTTTATTGAAAATTATTTATGTAGTTTTGCTAACGCGTGGGACGAAATACCTATCATGTAACGGTAAACGGAACAGACTCGGCCAGACCTATGTGTTTACATGAATGAAGGTGAGGCAAACTGGGAATGTCTGAAGGCTCTGTTTGAGGAGAATGTGAGAATGTCGAGCGACGATGAAAGCTCAAGTGCCCCTATATCCGGGTCTACACCGGACGCAGCCTCTGATCACTCAATTGAGTTTTAATGCACTCATTTCGATTTAATAATCTGTGAGTAGTGTGATGGAGCAATCGAATCCCGAGTTTATGTTTCATTCTGTAATTGCTTTTAAAGTATTTTGATAAGTGTGAATTGCTACACACACTTGTGTTGCAATTTTTGTAAACTCTATGAATGTGAAGTTGTAATTTAATTTCATGTACACAACTATATCCTTTCATTTATCTGCATTTTATTCCATAATTTAATTCAGTTAAGTATGCATAGGATTGCTTCAGTTTTTATTCTTTAATAGGAAGCATCATTCACAGAGGATATGTCATTTTTACTATCGTTTAACATTTACATAACCATGTTTTTCATTCTCAATTATCGAGTGACAGCATTAAGGAAGTAAAAAATAATATGGTTGTCAGAAGACTATCATCTAATTCTAACCCTTTTCCTTCCAGTGGAATTAAGCTGCAACAAGTTACGGCCTCAGTAGTAGGCATACTTATAACTGTAAATCAATATAATCAAATACATCCAATTCAAAACACACATATTTGATCATATTAAGCATGAGTCTGCGAGTTCAAATATACAAAACCAACACCTGTTGGGGCAGACGTGTAATCTCTTAGTAGTCAGAGATTAATCATCGGCCTACTGCATAACATAATAGAAGTCTTACATAGATATTAACATAATAAAATATGGGTGTTCGTGGTCACCATATTGTAAAAAACGGTTTAGATGGTAGGAGATGTTGAATTCCACAAAAAAAAAACCGCATATCTAAAGTGCATTACTTCATTGTGGTGCCGGCAATGTCAGGAGAGGTAGCAAATAACCGTCCATAGAAATGCTTGCGAAAGTTATCGCAGCGATTACCCAAAAATAGAGAAGGCTCCACATCATATGCAAGAGATTGCATTACCTTAAGGGCCATCACAGAGGTGTCTTCAGGAGAAGGAGCATTTGGGGGGTTGGGATAGGGAATGACATCCCACTCCGAGCGAAGCGCCTCAGTGAACCCGTGAGCCTCCCATACTCGTGCCATCTTGCACATATATGGGATGTGCTTCCGCATGTTGACGAAGGCTTCAGATACAAGACTCCAAGGGAGCATACATGAATCAATGACCATGATCCTTTGTTTCAGCAAACATATCTCATAGCAAAGCCATCGATTCTCCATCACCTTAGCAAAGCCAAATACGCGTGTAGCCTTCGACCAAGGCTTACCACCTTCTGTAGGAGCCTTTCCAGTAATGAATGGCCAAAGAGAAGTCGGCACAACAACAAACTCAGGATTCTTCAAGGAGTGCTGTCAATAAATATGTCATATATAAGAAATCATATCTACAAGTCGAATAATTTAGGAATGATGGTCAATCTTTTGAATAAGACCTTCTGAATAAGAAGGTAGAGGTTGACTATTAGCACCTTACAATAGTTTATAGAATGTTTGGTAAAATAAAATCTTTTAAAGCTTATAAGATTTTAAATAAAATAAACTCGTCTCAATTATGAAAATCCATGAAATTGAATCAAATTTTCTCATGGGACTTTTCTCCAAATGAAAACATTAAAAAAAACATTTGAAATATTTTGTGCATTATTTGAACAATTCAAAAAATAAAAATGTCTCCAACTAGGAAATTGACATTCTCGTTAGTGATAACACTGAAAAATTGGTCAGCAGCATGTACCTTTGATTGATGATAAAGTTTTATAATGAAAATAATTGCACTTTTGTCTACAGATATGTAATGAAACATAGTGTTGGTAATGTTTAACATAATGAAAAGTGCCTTCAATATTACCCAAGTATCAGATTCCATCCATGTCCACTTGCGAATGGGAGCGAGAGCTCTATCCTGATCATGCTCCCTCACAATTAAGCTTGCCAGGACATCCATTTGCTATCAAAAATGTAGGTCACATTTCTATAAATCTATATATTCAATAAATCCTTCAAAAATCAACATGGACTTGTATTCTTATCGGATTAAGAGTGACCGTATTATTTAACTTTAAGTGCTCTTTAATGAATGGGGTTATAACCTGATTCTGAAGGCATCCGTTGTCTCTGATGCAATGAAACCACTCAGAATCGACGACAGGGACGGCCTTCGAGGAAAGCCTCAGAAAACTACCATTTCAAAATTGATTTAGTTGTAGAAGTTCGTTCGCCAATAACTAAAACTATGGACTAATGGCTTTGAAGGAAACTCAATAACTAATCATTGCATGAAGAATTTACCGTTGGTATGGAGCAGCCGTCGCCTTCTTGTACCATTCATCGAATCCAGAAATGGAACGGTGGTCGTAAACAGGGAAATTAGGATCGAAGCGACGCTTAGTGGCGGCTGCAGCCTTCGTCTCCTCCCACAGTTCCACCATACTCTTTTTCTTCTTCCTCGTAGCTGGGGCAGAAGAGGGTGTGCGCTTCAGCGGTACTCTAACTGGAGTAGTGACGCCTGCTCCACCTTCATCAGTAGAACATGGATGAGATAGGGGTTTCACGCTAAGGAGTTTAGCATGATCGGCTAGAGTTTGCTTTAGCTCTGGCAAAAAGATCTTCATGCTCTCGGTCGTAGCTAGCTGGCTCTCACGTAGAACATCGCGAATCTCGAAAACACCAAGGCTCGATGCCTGCAATATAATAATCAAATGAGAAATTACATTAGATTAATACTCAAGCATTTTTTCATATACATCAGTTAATCATAACTGCATGAAGGCATTTTGAGGGTTCAAACTTACATTTCTCCTCGCATTACTGCCTTCGCAAGCTTCCACATTCAATTGCATGTTACCAGGATTTCCCTTCAAGCTACTAGCAACCTCTTCTTCATGAGGAGGGGACTGGAGTATCCCCATCTTACATTTTGGATCACCTACAAATTGTTATATTTTAATTAATGGTGTGCAGATGCTGGGACGTGAGTAATACATCGGAAAACACCACAGTTCTCACGTTCAGGTTCGGAGATAGTTTAATGAATGTGTATGTTCAAAATCTAAATTATTCAACAGTTGTTAGAATACAACAATACACAGTAGAACCAAGGCTCACAACCCTTTCTAGTAATTGAAACTACAACCTCACAAAATAAAATTAATGGTGACGAAACCACACAGCCAAGGAAGGCTTCGAAAATCATTGCATATGTTTTGTCTTGCATGAAATAGAAAGCTCAATTACTATATGGTGTGTTGAATTTTCTTTGTTTTTAGAGAAGGAAAAAATTATATTTTTTCACCCTAACATATTTGTCCTCTCACTCGTGTAATTAAATATGGTGGTTAAAGACAAATACATAACAAGTGAAAAGATTATCGGACGACAACACAGATTATGTGAGAAAAACAAAGGTGTAAATTAATATAGAACTCTATGGGAACACATAACTGCTAACGACTACATATGATGTTGAAAATCAGAAATAGATGTGCAATCAATATATAGAAACAACCCAATATAATCAAACAAAAAATAACCCAAAATCGACGACGATACCTTCAGCCGGAAACTTAGACATGGAAGTTCGATGCTCAGCGCTCATCCTTTCGCTCCGGTAAAAGTTGTTCAAAGACCTCAAGGATGGAGAGAGGACATGCAGGGAGAAGAAAATCAAGAGAAGAAGAAGAACATTCGAAACAAAATGCAGGGAGATAGAGAGAGAGACAGAGAAAGAGAGAGAGAGAGAGAGATGACAAAATGGGAATAGAAGATGAAATTCACCTTTGAACTACATAAGTTCCAATCCTGGCCGTTGGATGGAAATGGTGAATTGGGTATCGCCTACGTGTCCCCTTCATATCTTCCAGATTAGGGGTAATTAGGTAAATTCATGTCCTCACCAACATCCATGCAACCACACGTGGCTGTACCTGTTGCAGCCCCCAAAACCTCCAAAGGTTGAGCTTTTGGAAAGTTCATACTAAAAGATGGATTTAACACTTCAACATTTTCTCTTCATCCATAAATATAAACACCAGATTTATGCATATAAACTGATTTGGGCGATATACATTCAATGAATACATTAGTATAACAAACTGTATAAATTAACGCGATATAAAAATTGAACAATACTATATACTACAACTTCATCCGATAATAAACCGATGATATGTCTACAAAAAAGGCTATAACTAGTCTGTCATGTCCTATGCTACAGTGTGTTAACAGAAGCAACTTCTGTTAAGCGAGCCAAATTTGGCCGGTTTTTTCCGACCGGTCCGGTCCCAAAATTAAAAAAAAAAAAAAAAAAGCCACATGTCAATTTCTTATGGAGAGTGAATTATAGGACACTCTCCCCATAAAGCAACCCATTAGTTACTGGGATTGTGGGTTTGTGATTGGTTCATCAAATATTAATTATTTTAAAAGTTAGGTGTCGACTTTTTGTGAAACAAAATAATGGCTGCAACCGCCTGATTAGTACGCACATCGTATGACTATATTTTTCATAACTACATTTTAAAAAATAACTTTTCATGATCAAAATTACTATTCTACGCTAAATTTGGTGGAAAAAGTAACTGTGATTTTCATTTTATATATATATTTCAAAGTTAGTTAATAATTTTTTTATTAGGGTTGATTGCTTTATTATTAGGGTAAACAATTTTAAGTTTTGACGAAATAATAATAAATGTTATTTTAATAAATAGTTAATATTAAAATAATGGGTTTAATAAAGGGATATGAGTGGGATTCAAAAGGTTGTAGACAGTGGACCAAAGGATTAAATAAAATAAAATATGTTTTCATGAATTCGTTTTTTCTTTCAATTTTTTTATTAATTGCCATTTACTTTAAGCAACATACATGCATATTCACATTTTCTTTAAGCTTATTTTATTAACTGTCACTTTATTTATTATTAACTGCCATATGATTAAGTTTTTTGATTCCTGCAACGAGAAATCTGAATTCATTCATTTATATACTCGTCCGATTATTATTGATTATGTACAAAGAAAATATTTGAATAATTGATCCCGGATTAGTGGATTCGTGATAGCTTAGATGAGTTTCATTCGATTAGTCACTAATCGTATTGATCATTGACTAATTGTCGGGTAATTAGGGAAAACATAGAAGATTTACACTTGATTAGTGAATAATCTAGTTGATAATTGTCTCATTAGCCATTAATTAGTGATAGATTTGAAGAATTCAACTTAATTAGCGACTAATCGATTGATTATTGCATACTCATCGGATAATTAGTTAGATGGGAAGGAAAAGATCCGAAGAATTCATTCGGAATTAGTGGATTCGTGATAATGTAGAAGAGATCAACTCAATTAGTTACCCATTGAGTTGATTATTGACTAATCGTTGAGTAATTAGTGATAATGTAGAAGAATTATACTCGTTTAGTGACTAATATTATCTAATCATCGGGTAATTAGTGATAACATAGAAGAATTCAACTCGACTAGAGAGAGAGAGAGAGCCAATTTTATCGTGGTTCGGGAAACTCTTTATGTCCATGTTAGATACCATCGTATCTGAAATCTCTTACCTCTCTCTTGTTTATACTGGCTGAGTACCAGCTTCGACGTCTGTCCATCTTTAGAGGTCGTGACCCTTACAATATTCTTACAATCTTTCTTACAGACTTGCTAAGACTAGCCATTTATTTTATGCTGAAAATCTTTCATCCTTGCTAGCCCTTTTGAGCTTTATTTGCTAATTTCTTTGTTAGCTTTGGGTTGAGATAAAAGTATGATCTCAAGAGGATAAGGAGAGTTGGAAAAAGAAAGGAGAAAATTTGTTTGTCCCTAGAGTTTGTTATGAAAAAAAAAAGAAAAAAAAAAAAAATATAGTCTCATATAAGCTCTCTCGTAGAAAGTCTCGCCCTTAAAAAAAAAAACAAAAGGAAAAAAAATGAAAAAAAAAAAGAGAGACCATAAATGAGATATGATTCCAAGTGAACATCGTTGATGTTTGTGGGTTGTAGTTGAAAAGAAAAATAAGGTTGGGTGGATATGAGGGTGAGAATCAGAAAAATAAAAAGGTTTTGAAGAGATTTAGTCACTTGGCCTAAATGTTCTCTATCTTACCAAAGAGCCGACATTACAACCAAAAGAAAAGCCCCTTTTGATCTTTGTCTAAAATCATACATTTGTACGATGAAGAAGATAGACAATATGCAAGTTTATGGTAGGACACTGAATTGCTTGAATTGAGTGTAAAATTATCCTATCTATGCACTTGAGTGTTGAGAGTCGTTAAAATACTTCCAATTTGTGAGGATTTGAATTAAAGATGCTTGTCTGGTTTTTTTTTTTTTTTTTTTGAAAAATTTCTGAGGCATAAAATCATTGTGAGTTTTGCTCAAAACCATGTTTATTTGATTCATTTCTGTATTTTGTTTGAGGGCAAATAAGGCAAATAATAGCTCAAGTCTGAGAAATCAAATTTGGAGAAAATGAGTGCGTCATAGCCGGAATTACCAAACATAGCATTTTATATAAGATGGATACAATATACTCCATCCGTCTCCCATATATATGTGTGAGTTGACTTATTGCATGCAATTTTTATGTATGTGAATGGGGAATCAAATTCTGCAAAGAAGAAATTAGGGTTCGTGGAATGCTGTGATGAAGGAAACGGGAAGAAGATGGGATAAATTGGCAAGGAACGCAAAGTAATGGATCAAGTGGCTATTGGGCCGGGTTTTGGAGTTTTGGGCTTCTCGATTAATTAGTTATGGGCTGATTACTACTAATTGCTATTTCCAGTATTACATTGTCGTAGTTAGTATTTTAGCACTTAATGGTTTCTTTGGTAGCAAGATATGTTAGCTATATAGTATGGTTGTTGGTGGAGTTTTCAGCAAGCAATGAAATATTTCCCTTTCTAATATCTTCCTTTTACTTCTCCTTCCTACCTTTAATTATGGGTTCGAATTTATCAATTACAGTACTTCCATACAAATCACACAATTATACTATAATTCTAGCTGGGCCCATTACAATTGGTATCACCGAGTCTAGGTTTTCATCATGGCGGAGGGTACGCGGTTTAAGGACCTGCAGGAGTCACAAACAAAATTAGATCAGCAAATACAACTGCAAAAATCTATAGCGTATTGCTGCAGAACATAAGATTCATGATCATTTTGAAGGTATGGATAAAAATTTCGAGCACCTCACTAATACTTTAGCTGAGATGCAACTGCAAATGCTAAATATGGTTAAGGATGGGGATTCTGGTGATAATTCAATTCTGGGTAATTATGAGAATAATAATGGATCTGGGAAAACGTTGGTTAATTATGCTCACAGCCCTCTACCTAGGATTGACTTTCCCAGATTTGATGGATCTAACCCTAGGGCTTGGATCTTAAAATGCAATAGTTATTTTAAGTTGATGCCTCGAATTCCTAATTCTCAGAAGGTACACTTGGCCACTATTCACTTTGATGGGAATGCACTTGCCTGGTTTCAAAACTTGAATATGGGTGATTTTGATATTACTTGGGAGCAATTTCTTGCTGTGGTGACTGCTAGGTTTGAAGATCTGAGGGTTCCTAATATTGTGATGGATTTAAGTAAGCTTAAACACACTGGTTCAAATGAGGAGTATGTGGAAAAATCCAATGAGTTAAAGTCATGCTTAGTGCTGAATGACAGAGGGACTTACAGTGAAGATTATTTTATGGGTAGTTTCCTAAGTGGGTTGAGTGATGGGCTTAGATCATTCATCAATATGTTTCAACCTTGCACCTTGGAACAGACTATGGAATTGGGTAGGTAGCAGATAGCAACCCTGCATGCTCTTGCCAAAAGAATGAAGCCACAGCCCAGATCATTTTCCACAACACAGTCCCAGCACTTAGGACAGTATACATTACCTACTAAATTCCCCAACAACACTCCTAGGGCATCAACCAAATTACTCACTGCTACAGAGATGGCTGCAAGGAGAGAAAAGTGGCTTTGCTACAACTGTGATGAACTATTTGTGTTTGGCCATAGATGCAAGAACAGGGTTAACTATTTAATGATGTCTGAAGAAGAAGAGATGAAGTTGGAACAGGGAGAATTTGATCCTGGTATTCAGGAGGTGGAGGGAAATATGATGTAAGCTATTGAAGAAGTCCAGATATCCTTACACTCTATGATGGGAGAATGTGGATTGAATACCATGAGGGTAATTGGAGAGGTGAGGAATCATAAGTTGAACATCCTCCTAGATTCTGGCAGCGACACTTAGTTTCTTACAAGAAGACACTGCCAACAAATTGGGTTGCCTAACTCATTTAGATAAGCCATTAATGGTGAGGGTGGCTAATGGCCAGAAGCTGGTAACTACAAAAAGGCTACAGACTTTAAGTGGACTGTACAGGGGCGGGCATGATTTCCAGTATTCCCCTAGGTTGCTTAAAAATATAGGTTGTGACATGATATTGGGTGGTGATTGGCTAAGGTTCTGTACACCTATTGAATTGGATTATGCTAACATGAGGTTTACAGTCACACTTAATGAGAAAAGGGTTGTGCTATAGGCTCTAACTTCTGCAGTGACGAGCCCATTTTACGTGCTCTTTTTGCATGTTATTTTTAGAGTCTTTTAGAATCAGTCCGTATCTGGGAGGACACATTTGTGGGGGTTTTGCAGACGTCATTGATGGAAACACTGATTGAAGGCGATCCGTTTCTGCCACAGGATCTGAATTGGTTGTGATAATTAAATGTAATCACAACATACAAGAGATCGAGATTATAACTTCAAGAATACCGCTGGAGAAAGACTACAGGTCTAGCCTTCTAAACTGTAATCCCGCTTCTCGAACCCGGCGGATGAGTGGTCTCCGATATGGATTTGGAATCTCGGATCTTGCACTTGATGAAGAAGAATCTTCCTTTTTCTTCTCCTATGGCCGCCGCCCACTTCTCCTCTCTCTCTCTCAAGATTAATTCTTCAGTTATGATTAGGGTTTTTTTACACTTAAGTATTTATAGTGCACAAAACATGCCCTAATGGGCCTGTGAGAGACATGGGCGGCCACTTAAGCCCATCTTGCTTAAGTGGCGCCTACTTATAGCCCAGTGCTATAAGTGACGCCTACTTATAGCCCATAGGGGCCTAATAAGAGCTATTAGGCTCTTATTAGTGCACTAATTCATTCCTGAGAATATTGGGCCAGTCTAGGGACCAGATACCAGACAGAGTTGGGCCTTACCTAATTAAATTTATATTGTGCTATCCCCTGTAGCACTAATTTAATTGGAGCTATAACTCATTCCACTAAAGAGTTACAACTGATTCACCGCTCTGTCCCGATTACGTAGTCGGGACAGGTATTTTGCTTAGAGCAATCCACGTGTTTAAGAATCTTGATATCCATTAATTAATTAGAGCTCGTCTGACTGCTCATAATTAATTAACATCTTAGACTTCCTTAGGTAGTACCCGATCAACCTTATTATTATACCTGAACTTAATCAACCTGCAGGGCTTGGTATAATAAACGTTGTGAGCTCTCTAAGGGGATATCTCAACCTTTATGGACACGTTTCTCGATACAACTAACTAGACATCATACATGCCTCCATGTTACGCAAGATACAAGGACTTGAGGTGCCATACACAAGGCCCATACCGAGTAAGTCAAAGCAACAGTAAATAATATATATATATCTAATAGCTTATCGGGATTGAGATCAAGCTACTAAGACCCAAGATCTCTTAGCTCTTCATCTACCAAGTAGGGTCAGTCTAGAAGAGCAATATCTCACTGTGATCCTATCAGTACGTTCCTAGTGTACCAACATAACTAGTGATTGAGACCCATCACCACTGTTAATGCTGCAGTCTAAACCGAAAGCTTTGCCCAAAGTTATCTCGACTTTGATGATATTTATATCTTATGAGTCACCATTAATCATGATCACTTCCAGTATCCCGTGGCACGCTAACACTCTCATGAGATAATGGACTTATTCATTCTCAACTATAAACTTTCAGACAGGTGATTGTAATCAGTGGAATAAACATTGCATACACTAAAACCCTAGTTTTGCTTTATGTATACAAATTCAACAATCTCCCACTTATACTAAAGTAAAACCCTTTTAGTATACCATATGTCTATAATGAAAAATAAACAATATAGCTATCCACTATTACAATCTTCTCCCACTTATACTCAAAGATTTTACTGTGGGAGGTTCTCCAAGCCCATGCCAGCTACGTGCTTTAGAAAGCTCTTGGCAAGTAAACTCTTGGTGAAAGGATCTGCTATATTATCTTCAGTTGCTATCTTCACAACTACAACGTCGCCTCTCTTGGTTAAGGATCTAACCAAGTGGTACTTACCCTCTATGTGTTTACTGGCTTGATGGATCCGCGGGTCTTTACAGTTTGCCACTACACTAGAATTGTCACAATAAACTATCATCGTCTTTGGCAAACTAAGGATCACTGCCAGTTCACTTAGGAACATCTAGAGCTATACATCTTCCTTTGCGGCTTCACCAGCTGCCACATATTCAGCTTCCATGGTGGAGTCAGCAACGCATTTCTGCTTCTTACTTTGCCAAGATATGGCTCCACCTCCTAAGGTGAACACATAGCCTGAGGTCAACTTCCTCTCATCAGGGTCAGCCTGGTAATCCAAGTCTGAATTCCCAATGGGGATAAAGTCATTTGAACAGTATCACAGCACAAAATTCCGTGTACGTCTCACGTACTTGAGTATGTGCTTTACTGCGATCCAATGACCTTGTCCGGGATTGGACTGATATCTTAAGACCATGCCCACGGCATAACAGATATCTTGCTTGGTGCACATCATGGAGTACATTAAACTTCCAACAGCCGAAGCATATGTAATGTACTTCATCTCCTCTATCTCTTTTGGTGTCTGTGGAGACATCTCCTTTGATAGAGGTATTCCATGTCTGAAGGGTAGTTCTCCCTACTTAGAGTTTTGCATGTTAAACCTTGCCACAACAGTATCTATGTAGGACACTTAGGATAGGCTCAACATTCTCTTCTTGCGATCACGGATAACCTTGATCCCTAGAATGTAGGCAGCATCTCCCAAATCCTTCATCTTAAATTGTTCTGATAACCATCCCTTTATGCCTGATAATACATTCAAATTGTCGCCAATAAGAAGTATATCATCTACGTAAAGTACAAGAAAGACCACACTGCCATCCTTGCAAAGACGATAAATGCAACTATCCGTTATACACTGATCAAAACCATAAGTTTTAACAGTGTCATCGAAACGAATGTTCCATTGTCTGGATGCTTGCTTAAGACCGTACAACGACTTCTTAAGCTTCCAAACAAGGTGCTCTTCATCCGGTTGCACAAATCCTTGAGGTTGCTGCATATAGATGTCTCTACCTTCTTCAAGGTAGCCGTTCAAGAATGCAGTTTTAACATCCATTTGCCAAACCTCGAGGTCCATATGTATTGCCATGGATAGTAGAATTCAGATGGACTTTAGCGCCACAGGTGAGAAAGTATCATCATAATCAATACCTTCTTGCTGTGTAAAGCCCTTTGCTACAAGTCGTGCCTTAAATACAACGACCTTTCCATCCGCTCCACGCTTCCACTTGTACACACACTTACTGCCTATAGGTTTGACCCCAATAGGCGGTTCGGTCAGGTCATACACGTCCATTTCTTCTATGGATTTCCATTCCGATTCCATAGATTGGCTCCAACATTTTGCATCATTATCTTCCATTGCCTCCTTATATGTCCAGGGATTGTTTTCTTCTAGAACATTGTCTAGGATATCCGAAGATTTCTCAATGCCAATGAAATGATCAGGTTGCCTAATCAACCTGCCATTGTGACGAGGATTTGCAGGAATGACTTGTGTAGAGGACTGCGGCTTCTCTTCTTACACTATTGGCTAAATTTCTCTATACTGGACTTGTGCAGAGGACTGTGGCTCCTCTTCTTGCACTATTGGCTGAATTTCTCTATACTGGACTTGTCCATCATTCCTGAGCTCTTCAAGAATGATCTCACTACAAGTTCTATGCTCACTCATATAGTTCTCTTCAAAAAATCTTACGCTACTTGAGGTAACAATTTTCTGATCCATAGGACTATAGAAGATACCACCCTTAGTTCCCTTAGGATACCCTACAAACAGCCTCACCTCAGTCTTAGATCCCAACTTATGTGCAGCTTTGTCTAAGACATGTGCAGGCGAACCCCATATCTAAATGTATGATAGATTGGGCTTGCACCCTTTCCACAATTCATATGGAGTCTTTGAAACAGATTTCGAAAGGACTACATTGAGGAGGTACGCCGTTGTTTCAAGAGCAAATCCCTAGAACGAAACAGGTAAAGAACCATAACTCAACATCGAACGAACCATCTCCAGGAGAGTTCTGTTTTTTCTTTCTAACACACCATTCTATTGGGGCGTTCCAGGTGTAGTCAATTAGGAAGTAATTCCCTTTTCTAACAAGTATGCCAAGAACTTGTTGCTGAGGTATTCACCACCGCGATTAGATCACAATGTCTTGATACATTTACCATGTCGCCTTTCGACTTCTGCCTGATATGTCTTGAATTTCTCAAAATATTTAGAATTGCGATGCAACAAGTACATGTACCCATATCTCGAGTAGTCATCAATAAAAGTGACGAAATACTCGTAACCTCCACGAGCTTGGATGGAATAGGTCCACAGAAGTCAGAGTGAACCAATTCTAACACATCGTTACCCTTATACCCCTTGGCCTTGAAAGGCCGGGTCGGTATCTTTCCTTCCAAACACGATTCGCAGACTGGGAAGGATTCAATTTCCGGTGAAGGAACTGTTCCATATTTAACCAGTCTTTGGATCCTATTTAGATTGATATAACCCAATCTTAGCTGCCAAATATATATTTGGTTCAAAGAAGAAGCCTTTTTCTTCTTATAGTTTATCGATAATGAAGATAAATAAGTGGAAGTATCATGAGAAACAAAGATAATACAGAGAGAGTTGACCATATTGCCATAATAGATAACATTATTGTCTTTCCCGATGGTCACACGACCATCAAACAAAACGTTATATCCATCAACATGGAGTCTCGAAACTGAAATTAAATTTCTTCAAAATTCAAGTACATATAAAACGTCTCTCAGAATTACTCTACCACTAAGAAAAGAAAGTATAACGTCTCCAACCGCAACAACAGCAACCCGCTATGCGTTGCCCATGGAGACCGTTATCTCACCTTCACTTACTGCTCTCTTTTACAAGAAACCTTGGAAAGTGTAACAAACATGGTCAGTCGCACCAGTGTCTACTACCCATGAATGAGTAGAACTAGCCACTAAACATGTTTCTGTTACTAGAGCTGAAGGCATACCTTCCACCTTCATCGGAGAGTCCACCTTACAATGTCCCTTCTATTTGCACTTATAACATTTGCCTTTGAGCTTTTTCCCTTGCCTTTCAAAACTCCTACTCTCCTTGATATCTACCTTTCGCTTAAGGCCCTTCTAACCTTCATCGTTAATAGACAATGAATCAGATGCCTTTGGTGAAACTGGAATGTCCATAGGAACTAAGCTCGAATCTTCATCCAGAAGATCGTCATTCTCAAGAAGGTCCTCAAGAGTTTGTAGAATGTCTGGGACTTTGATTACTCCTTTACAGTAATCGTCCAGACCGGGCATAACAGTTGAAGTTACTAATGACTTCGCAAAGTCATTTACTACATGCCACTTCCTATGAAACTCTATCTCTTCTTGAGAAGCACTTGCTTTAAGAGTGGGTGGTGCAGGGGTTCTCAATACAAAGTCGTATTCTAGTGAAACTAGAACATCAGTAAGGTTTTGCTTCCATTGAAGGAAGCTAGATCTCGTGAGAGGATTTGAAACGAGTTTGTGAATAAGAGTAGCAGTAGACATATATGAAAATTATAAACATGTAGGCAATTAAGTACTTGGTGAGAAGGAATAATTTTATGTCAACAATGTTACAACCCTTTGATAAAAGTAACATTGACTAACAAACGAGTAGCCCAATGATTTCACAAGCAAACCACGTTCTTGTGGACGTCTACTCATGAAACCCTCGACCAAGACACGACGGTCACTTTATTTCCTTTCCCATCACACGGATCTTTGCGACATAAGGAAATAATAACCCATTTTATTCTGGACCCTGCTATACTGAGAAGCGACCTTTGAGAGGATTCATGCAATTATGCGAACGGCACCACTTACAAAATGCCCTCTTGCCCTATCTCACCATATAATTCCACTAAGGCCTCGAGTGTCAGTCCATACGAGTAAGCCCTGTTCGTGTGGACATTTACCGCATAACTCCCACTCGCCTAAGGAATTATATAGCTATTTGAGAAGTCTTACCGACGTTTACCTTGTAGAGGTGTAGAATCAACGCAAGCCACATTCTTGTGGATGTTTATGTGAAACCCCATCTTCTAACTACATCTAAATCCAAATATGGAGGTCCCAATGACAAAATTAATCATTGTTCTGCTTAGACGTTTTGTTTCAAAGGATTTGTTGCGATATTTAAAGCATGTAGACATTTAAGTCATATTGCATGATTTCTAAGCGCATTTAATAAAATATGCTCACTAGAAATTGTAAAATTGCATGTTATTGACACCCTATGCATGTTTAATTTCTATTACATAATTAATAAAAACAAATATAACATGCAATTCATATTTTTCATCCCATTGCGTAAATTAAAACATCCATAGCATGCATAATAATTAAATAGGCTACTAACCGGGAGGTAAAACCCTATCTATTACATTTAATTATAAATCTAGAACATTCTCCGATGAACTTTCTAAATATGGAAGGGTCCACTCTTCGTCTTCAAGTCCACTTCCAAAAAACTGGCATGGTGGTTGGATAAGATGAAATATATCCAAAATGAGATCAAATCTCTTAAAGATAGTATTAAATCTTTTAGATATGATCAAATCTCTCGGGATAAGATTATATCTTATCCAATAAGATCATATCTCCAAAAGATAGAAACAAATCTTTAGAGATATCAAAGATCTCGTACCAACTTGCTGAGCAAGTCAGCCATAACCACCACCGCCATCAGCACCGTCGTCGCCGAGCACCCCGACGGTGGCACGCCGGCCACCGCCGGCTCCCACTGGCCTTGGCTAGCCTCCGGCACCACGGAACGGTGCCGGACCAGCCGTGCGGCTGCTGGACTCGCTGGCTCACGCGCGCGTGGCTGAGTTCACCGGTGCGTGCGCACGACGCAACGCCACGCGCCGCCGCTACCGGCTCTCATTTTTCGTCTCGATCTTCTTCTCTTCTTCTTGTCTCAAACTCCAGTAGAATATTTTAACAAATAGAATTCGAAAAAATACAAGAAGAAAATTACAAGAAAAACAGATCTAGATCTAATCGGCACCTTAATTCTCACCGATAAATGAAAAATGATTAATCAAGAACAATTAATGCACAAATTGTTTCCGGACAGCAGCATGCACACATTATGGCATAAATCGACTCTCGATGCATGAACATACATATCAAAATTATCCCAGAGCCATTTCACCGAACCTCGGGCTCTGATACCAATTGATGGAAACACCGATTGAAGGTGATCCGTTTCTGCCACCGGATCTAAATTGGTTATGATAATTAAATGCAATTACAACATACAAGAGACCGAGATTATACCTTCAAGAATGCCGCCAGAGAAAGACTACAGGTCTAGCCTTCTAAATTATAATCCTGCTTCTTAAACCCGGCGGATGAGTGGTCTCCGATATGCATTTGGAATCTCGGATCTTCCACTTGATGAAGAAGAATCGTCCTTCTTCTTCTCTTGTGGCCGCCGCCCACTTTTCCTCTCTCTCTCAAGATTAATTCTTAAGTTATGATTAAGGTTTTTTTGCACTAAAGTATTTATAGTGCACAAAACATGCCCTAATTGGCCCGAGAGACATGGGCGGCCACTTAAGCCCATCATGCTTAAGTGGCGCCTACTTATAGCCCAGTGCTATAAGTAGCACCCCATAGGGGCCCAATAAGAGCTATTGGGCTCTTATTAGTACACTGATCCATTCCTGAGAATATTGGGCCAGTCTAGGGACCAGATACTAGATAGAGTTGGACCTTACCTAATTAAATTAATACTGTGCTATCCCCTGTAGGACTAATTTAATTAGACTTATAAATCATTCTACTAAAGAGTTACAACGGATTCACCGCTCTGTCCTAATTACGTCGTCGGGGTTGGTATTTTGCATAGAGTAATCCATGTGTTTAAGAATCCTGATATCCATTAATTAATTAAAGCCCGTCTGACTGCTCATAATTAATTAACATCTTATACTTCCTTAGGTAGTACCCACTCAACCTTATTATTATACCTAAATGTAATCTACCTGCAGGGTTTGGTATAATAAACGTTGTGAGCTCCCTAAGGGGATATCTCAACCTTTACGGACACGTTTCTCGATACAACTAACTAGACATCATACATGCCTCTATGTTACCCAAGATATAAGGACTTGAGGTGCCATACACAAGGCCCATACCGAGTAAGTCAAAGCAACAGTAAAGAATATATATATATCTAATAGCTTATCGGGATTAAGATCAAGCTACTAAGACCCGAGATCTCTTAGCTCTTCACCTACTAAGTAGGGTCAGTCTAGAAGAGCAATATCTCACTGTGATCCTATCAGTACGTTCCTAGTGTACCAGTATAACTAGTGATTGAGACACATCCACTGTTAGTGCTGCAGTCTAAACCGATTACTTTGCCCAAAGTTATCTTGACTGTGATGATATTTATATCTCATGAGTCACCGTTAATCATGATCTCCTCCAGTATCCCTGGCATGCTAACACTCTCATGAGATAATGGACTTATTCGTTCTCTACTATAAACTTTCAGACATGTGATTGTAATCAGTGGAATAAACAGTGCATACACTAAAACCCTAGTTTTGCTTTATGTATACAAATCCCAACAGTCATGAGCAGGACAGGTCTCATTCCATGAGAGAGACAAGGTCGAAGCCTATTCAGGCCTTGGGCAAGATACTGCTCAAGTCAAGTACCTCATAGAATCAGAAGCTTGGTCTAGGCACGAGGTGCCATGAGCAAGGGAAGTAAACAACCAAGAAGGATGGAAGAAGCAGCTAATGAGAGAGACAAGGGAAGAGGCAAAAAGGGAAACTCATGCAAAGCATTAGATTTAGATCTCGACAGAGGCCATGTTGAGCTGTCATGAGTCAAGGTACGAGCTTCGTGGGCAAGACATCTACAAACCTTATCCAGAAAGCACATAAGGAAACAAATCCTGCAGATCCGACCATCAACTTTTGGAAAGATTTGACACACGGAAAGTCTGCTGGATAGGTTTATGATTGAAGCCAGAAAAGGGAAGTCTTCGACCAACCTTAAGCGCGTCCGAGCCGCCTGCAACCCTAGCCACCATTTATCTATATATATGGATGCCGGCCGAAGGCCAAGGCATCACAATTGAGCTGCATTTTTCAATACCGGAGCTGCAATTCCTTCTTGTTCTATGTTTATTTTCTTATGAGTGATTGGGAGGAAACAAACAAGTCGTACAAGCATTTTTAGTTTGTTATGTGTTGTCCTTGGTTCGGGTTGGATCGACCAAGTGGATGTTTTGAGCATTGACTCTCTTTAATTCAAGTATGTTTATTTAAGTTTATTTCATTGTGAGTTCATTTATTATGAGTTGCTAAATCTTTTTACTTAGTTTGAGGAAGATATAATTATGTTGTAGCCTTGTGAGATCTAATAGGTTGATTCATAGTGTTGTGTGTGTGTTCCCGATGTGCTACGTCAAGGGATCCCAATAAATTGATTCGCCTTGGGTATTATTAGGCCGGTAATATTTAGGATCTATTCATTTTACAAACAATAGTTGGAAATAGGTGTTGCTAATCGCTTCATCCCAAAAAGTGTCGAGTAACACTTGTGATTGTGGTCACGTGTCTAGGCACGCTGATATGCCAATTGGGCTACCTTGAGTGAATGCTGCCTTGACAGGATTCCTACATCTGGGAAAAGCATCTTGGTCAAGTGATGAAGTGACTATATGTCTTTGACTTCTCTATTATTACGGGTATGCTGGGCAAGGTGAGGTGTGCGCGTGACGCGTGACAATGGGAGTACACCTCACTGATCAAATTGCCTATAACCAACAATACACACTTTTCATGAAATATTCATGAATCAATGATCGAGGGAACATAATTAGGGTTAAGGAGTCCAACCAAACCAAGTTATTTTTATTACTGATTATTCTTGTGTTTTCTTTTTTAGTCTTTATATTTTGCAAAGTTTCAATTAAGCATAGGATACTCTTCTTGCCCAAGGCAAGACTCAATCAAATTGTGACAAGAGGCGGAAATTCCACCAACTCCATGTGGATTGACCCTGTACTTGCCACTAGCGGAACCTAGTGCAAGGGATAGGAATTACAAATTTTATCTTGATGGAGTCATAACGACTCAGTTCCGTCATGCGGTTGATTCCCAAGTGATTAATGGGCCAATATTATCTAGCCTAGTGCATGAGGAATATACAGATATTGAGGAGATTTTTGTAGTCACACAAGAGAGGCCAAAAATGTGTATAGCTAAAGCAAAAATGTGTTTTAGTATATCTATGACATGTATTCTACTATTTACAATCACCTACGTGATTAAATATATTAATAAGAATAAGCCTAATATCTCATGTTTTAGAACACGTGGACGGCTCAGGTGTCAGGGAGATCACGCAGCGTTAGATGATACTTATGAGATATAACTAGTGTCACAGTCGAGATAGCTCAGGAAAACTATCGGTTTAGACTGCAACATGAAGGTAGTGGCAGGTCTCAGTCGCTAGTCATGTTGGTACGGTGGAACGTATTGACAGGATCGAGTGAGATAATGTTCTTCGTATACTGAGCCTAGCAATAGGTGAAGAACTAGAGATCTCGGAATTTAGAGATATGATCTTAATTTCGATAGGCTATTAGATATATATGTGTTGTTCATTGTTACTTTGATTTGCAAGATAAGGGTCTATCGTAGCATCCCCGATGAATTGCCTCTTAGGTAACATGAGGGCACATAATATGTCTAATTAGTTGTATCGAGACACCGTGTCCATATTAGGTTGAGAGATATGCCATCAGGGAGTTCACAAGGTTTATTATACCAAGTCATGCATGCTGATTAAGTTCAGGTATAATAATAAGGGGTGAATGGGTACTACCTGAGGAAAATAAGATATTAATTAATTAGGAGCAGTCAGATGAGCTCTAATTAATTAATAGATATCGGAGTCGTTAAACACGGGGATAGCTCTAAATAAAGTATCAGCCCCAATCTACAAATTGGGACAGAGCGGTGATTTAGTTGTGACTCTTTAGTGGAATGCGTCACAGCTCTAATGAAATAAATGTTATGGGTTGATCATGGAATTATTTCATTAGGTAAGGCTAAACTCTGTCTGGTACATAGATCCCTTGGATGGCCCAAGAGCTCTTCAGGAAAGGAATTCAAGGTATTATTGAGGGATATCAGTTTTGGACTGAAAGGAGGCATTATGGGCTTGAGCCCATAATGTGGCGTCTACAGTAATGTAGGGGGGCGCCTATTTCCTCTTTTGGTGTCCATCAGGGATCAATAATTGCATTCTGGTTAAATATGTAATATGTAATAAATTAATATCTAATTAATTAAGATTTATTCTTAATTAATGAATTAGATAATTAATTTAATATTTACATATAATATTTTCCTTATAATAATTAAGATTAATTCTAATTATTATTAAAATTAGAATTTATTCCAGTAATTATTAACTAAATCGGACTTTATTAATTAAAGTCCGTAACTTAGTGCAGAAGGAAAATAGGCGCCCCACCTCCTATAAATAAGGATGAGGAGATTCTCAAAAACCTTAAGCTTATGCAGAAGGGAGAGGCGTCGATTTCAAGAGTGCAGAGGGAGTTCCAAGTTCCAAAGTTCTGAGACAGTCGGAGAACTTTGAGGAAAGGGATCACATCGCAGTAATCTAGACCTGTAGATTACTCCGTCTGTAACCAAGAATGTATAATTCTCTAAACTCAAATGTGTGATGAAATTGCATTTAAATTATCACATCCAATTCAAAGATCTAGTGGGAAAAAGGAACGCTTTCAAGCAGCGGTTCCATCAACTGGTATCAGAGCCATGGTTCTAGAATTGGCTCTGTGATAATTTGATTAAATGTATTTTCATGCATCTGAGTCAATTATGCTATAACGCATGCATGATGCTGTCTGGGAACAACGTGTGTTGTTTTTTATCCCATTTTTCATCATTTTTTGTGATTATTTTTGAATCAGTGAGAAATAAGGTACCGATTAGAATAGGATTCGTTTTTCTATAATTTCCCCATGTATTTTTTTATTATTGCTTGTAATTGCTGGAAATCAAGAATTAAAAAAGCAAAGAACAAGGGCACAAAGATCGAGGGATATGACGGCGATGGCCGCGCAAGGCGGCTCGTCACACACATGCGCCCAACACGATCGACGGTTGCAGCCGTTTCAGTCGAGATCGGTACCCCTATTCCTCGTCGGTTCATGGTGGCCGACCTAGGGTTTAAACCCTAGGTGCGGGTGGCGCCGGATCGAGGATGGTGGCGACAGAATCACAGCGAAACGGCGGCTGTAGGGGCAGTGGTGGCAGGGGCCGAAACCCTAGGATCTCGGCCATGGCTGCTGCGGCTGCACGAGTTCGATCAGGACTGGAGGCGCGGTGTGTATGTGCCCAGCACCGATCTAGATGACGGCGGCATGGTGATGGGCAAATGATAGACAGCGACGATCAACATCGCTGGAAACCCGTTAGGGTTTTGCACGCTGATCGTGCCTCGTCGGGGCCCGTTCGATACAGCAGTAACCCCACACCGTTCCAGGTGCTGGGCAGTGATGGTGGAGCACAGACGATAGTGGCAGAGGCAAATCTTCACCGCGCGCGGACCCATCACCTTGCTTCGGCTATAAAGACTGCTGCTGCTTGCCGTGTTTCAAACCCGGTGTCTTCTTGGTGCTGGGGAGCTCGTTGTTCAAGTGGGAGCGCCTGAGGCGGCGGTGGTTCATCGGAATCACTGCAGCGGTCACAGCTGGAAGAGACGGTGGTGGTTTTTGGAGACGGGTCGGAACCGGGCTGGGCTAGGGCCGGGTTGCAACGGACACAGCCGGCCTGTCATGGCCCAGCCCATGAGATTTTTGGGCCGTTCTCGGGCCTCTCCAATACATCCAATGATGGCGCATGCGATGCACGAGCGTACGTTGTCGGCGCGTGGGTCGGAGACACGCCAAATGAGTGAGGGCCGTTTGTTTTTTAACAATCTGTCCTCATCGTTCGACGAGGGCTAAGGTTTTTCAAAACCCTAGTGTGATCATCGACGGTTAGGGTTTTTGTAACCTAATTCGTTCCAAAATTAATTCATCTCGTCTCATTTTAGAAATAGGGAATTCCGCGCCCTAATTCCTTTACGAGCCGTTTGCTATTTTTCGAAGGCGGACTTGAAAACGAAGAGAAGACTTTCCAAATTTTTGAAGACCGAAGATTCTTTCGGATTTTTTAATTAATTTAATATAATAGATAGGTTTTATCCTTCCCAGTCGGCAGCCTATTTATTTGTTTTAATTAATTACGCATGTTGTGAATGGTTTAAATTACGCAATGTGACAAAAGCATGATTTTGCATGGTATTGTTGCTTTTATTAAATGCGTAATAGAAATGAACATGCCTAGGGTGTCATAGCATGGATTTATGATTTCAAAAGCAAGCATGTTTTATTACTTGCGCTTAGAAATCATGCGATAAGACTTAATTGTCAACGTGCTTTGTATATCGCATAAAAACCCTTTGAAAATTAAAAAAACTAAGCGAAAAAATCAATTAGTTTTAATTAATTGGGGACCTCCATATTTGATTTTAGGCGAAGTTAAGGATAAGGATTGTGTAGACGTTCACCCTACGTGGCCTGCACGATTTTGACCTCCTTGCCCGTATATTCGTTGGTAAAATTTCTCAATAACTTAGAATATTTTTTAGGTGAATGGGAGTTGTACGAGTAAACATCCACCCTCGTGCGGGCTCTAAGAGGGCATCTGCAATACAGGCACAGTTCTCGTTTTCTGTGCTACCTTGTAGATAAACTCAGTTAGATGAATAATATGGTTATAGCTTAGCTACTTATTGATGAATCCTCCCTACGAGGTCACTTCTCAATTTAAGTAGGGTCCGGTTATGGTACGGGTTATTATTTCTTTAGTTCACAAGCGGTCTATGTGATGATAAGAGAAATAAACTGACTATGTGTCATGGTCGAAAATTTTATGCTTGCCTGGTCGCCCTACGTGACTCTCGTATAAATTTTTTGGGCTACTCGTTTGTTGGTTCAATGTTATTTTGTCAAAGGGTTATAACATTGATAACATAAATTATTCTTATTAAATGAGTTGTTAACTGTCAACTTGTGTTATTTGGTCTCAGATATGTCTATGGATTCTTTTCGCAATAGAATTCTCAAAATTACTACCCCTTCTGAAATTGGTCTTATGAAAATTGGTCTCCGTATTTTCAAATGTCAAAATTTGGGGAAGTTAACCTCAAAGAGTTTAGGGGATTCTGATGACATGCGACATTACATTATGGATTATAGAAATCTGTTTAAGATGTACGAGCTCTATGGTGGATTTCTCACAGACGATGTTAAATGTGACATCGTATTGAATTCTTTATCTAGATCATTTACTGTCTCTCACCTAGAAGTCATTGAGTCTCAAATCGATCATACTGATGTGGAAGTAATCTATAAAGAGTTACTTAAGATCGATGATGAGAGACGAAAGGTGGCTAAAAGGAAAAGAGAAACAATGAGGATCTATGATAAACTAAAGGGAAAGAAAGACCTAGAGCTGAATCGTAGTCACAGACCTAAAGTTGACAAGGTTTACATGAGACGGCATAAGAAACAAAAGAAGGATGAAGGTATGTCTCTAAATGTGACATGGAAAACATATTAGCATTGGTTTAGTCCTTCTTAGACGGATTTAACTGATGGATACTAATTATGGTTTGTTACATGTGTTTCCTTGTAGGCGACGCTACAAAGGAAGGTTGAGGCAGCTTCAAGTTCTGGATTTGGCAAGCATGGTCGGTTGATGCGGTTGCCAAATACTTGAAGATTCCATGTCTTTGTTTTATCTTTTGGTTTTGAGATGATGTTAGATGATACATTACTATTTCAGTTTTTCATTATATTGGTTTTGTCAAGTTTTGGCGGTACATTGTTTTGAATTGTTTATGAATGATTTTGTTTTAATATTTGTGTTAATTTGTTTTAACACTGGTTGTTAAATGTTTATCATTCATGTGTTGAAGTAATTATCTTGAAACATGGTAAATCTCAAATATGATTAGATAAATGTAGAAGTTTTTTTTGTTTCTCACCTCTTTTCCCATCTTTATTTGGGACATTACTAAACTATATCTAGTATCTATAATTCTACCTTATGATTTAATTGCAAAATGGTCATAGGACCGACTTTGGTGGATCAAATTGGAGATAAGGGATATTTACATACATCGTAGTGCAAGTTAGTTGAATTTAGATTGGTGATAAAGTTGGATTAGTAAAGTTTTTCAATAAAAGATTAAAAGGACAAGGTGACGAAAGGGTCATTTTTGAACAATGTTAAAAAATGATAGGAATATTTAAGGAACATCAATAAGCCAAGTAGTACAAGAATGAATAGTCACAAGTATTCTGCACATGTTCATGTTTATTATAATGGGAGTGTTTTCGAAGAGAACACTAAATTGTTTTTTATATACATCAAGAAATTAGGTTTCTTGGAAAATGTACATGAGGAAAGAAACGACCACGTAAATATTAAAGTTTTTGGATAAGATGGTTGAAATTATTGGTACAATTCATGAATTTGGTGATTCATGGCAATTCATTGGTTTGCATGTTTCGTTATTGGATTCAGATCTTTAATGGAAAGGGCAATGGCAATGGAGAAACAAAGGTAATATGGAAAATATAGAGTCAAGGCTTTGTCGGGATATAAGTTCCCGAAAGGTTCTATATTTCATATTAAGACTTTTTGTACCTCATAACTAACAATCCAATATCTGTCTAAAGCCATAGAAAATTTGGCTAGTGATATTCGGATATAACAGTTATGATGGGACAAGTATGTATCAATTAAAGTACATTATTCAGAATGCTTGATCAACTCTTGCAGAAATTCGAATAATGGAGCATTTGTGGAATAACATGCATAAATTAGATTTATGGAACATGTTAACAAGTGGTGGAATTCTCATCATTATAAAGATGTTTTGGCGTGATTTTCTTGTACGTTATGTGATAATATTATTAACTTTGGCAACACTGTGAAAGTATTATCGTACATAATGGTGGTGGTTATCCGGACAGTCTAAGATGAAGAATTTGAATAATGTGGGATATATCCTTGAGGATAGTATACATTATTCAAATATTCTACATAGGTTATTGTTCTGACTAGGTTGTCGATATAAGCTATATCGGAAAAGTGTCAGATATTTGTTATTGCTGCGTGCAAGGTAACAAATATAGTTAATTATCGGATTAATGAACATGGATAATTGGGGAGTATGCTGATAAATGAGATGATCGACCTTAATCTATGTATTCACTTAGAAAGGAGAACCATACCTTGGAGAAATCTCGGAACAGTAAAATGTTTATGAGAGTTCTTTCATGATAAGCTAAAATTGTAGTGGGAGCTACTAAAGCAGTTGTATGGTTGGGCACTTTACTTCATGAAATAGTAGTAATCCTATTTTGCTAGAAATCTCACATAGAATATGGAATTTCGAGTGCAGAAGCAAAACTTATGGATTTGTCAAGCCGGTAAAATACATAGGAGTACCAATTGGTTTATGTAACCATAAGGCGATGTTGCGGGTATAAAGGAACTTTTATTAATGGAATGTTGTTATGGCGGTTCATTCACTCAGTTTTGGTATGCCGGCACCTCTAAAGCACGTGGTGGGGATTGTCTTAGTGATCCTCCCACGGTAAAATCGTTCAGTATAAGTGGGAGAAGATGTGAATACAGTGATGCCATATAGTTTCCTATAGACACATGGGTATACTAAAAGTTTTTACTTTAGTATAAGTGGGAGATTGTTGGGGTTGTTATGTATAGCTAAAGAAAAAATGTGTTTTAGTATATATATGACATGTATTCCACTATTTACAATCACCTATCTGATTAAATATATTAATAAGAATAAGCCAAATATCTCATATTTTAGAACATGTGGACGGCTCGGGTGTCAGGGAGATCACGCAGCATTCGATGATAATTATGAGATATAAATAGTATCACAGTCGAGATAGCTCGGGAAAGTTATCGGTTTAGACTGCAACATGACGGTAGTGGCGGGTCTTAGTCACTAGTCATGTTGGTACGGTGGAATGTATTGACAGGATCGAGTGAGATAATGTTCTTCTTATACTGAGTCTAGCAATAGGTGAAGAACTAGAGATCTCGGAATTTAGAGATATGATCGTAATCTCGATAGGCTATTAGATATATATGTGTTGTTCATTGTTATTTTGATTTGCAAGATAAGGGTTTATCGAAACATCCCCGATGACTTGTCTCTTAGGTAACATGAGGGCACATAGTATGTCTAATTAGTTGTATCGAGACACCGTGTCTGTATTAGGTTAAGAGATATCCCCTCAGGGAGTTCACAAGGTTTATTAAACCAAGTCATACATGCTGATTAAGTTCAGGTATAATAATAAGGGGTGAACGGGTACTACTTGAGGAAAATAAGATATTAATTAATTAGGAGCAGTCAGAGGAGCCCTAACTAATTAATGGATATCAGAGTCATTAAACACGGGGATAGCTCTACATAAAGTATCAGTCCCAATCTACAATTGGGATAGAACGGTGATTCAGTTGTGAATCTTTAGTGGAATGCATCACAGCTCTAATGAAATAAATGCTCTGGGTTGATCATGGAACTATTTCATTAGGTAAGGCTAAACTCTGTCTGGTACATAGATCCCTGGGATGGCCCAAGAGCTCTTCAGGAAAGAAATTCAAGGTATTATTGAGGGATATCAGTTTTGGACTGAAAAGAGGCATTACGGGCTTGAGTCCATAATGTGGCGTCTACAGTACAGAATTTGTTCCAGTAATTATTAACTAAACCGAACTTTATTAGTTAAAGCCCGTAACTTAGTGCAAAATGAAAATAGACGCCCTACCTCCTATAAATATGGAGGAGGAGATTCTCAAAAACCCTAAGCTTATGCAGAAGGGAGAGGTGCCGATTTCAAGAGTGCAGAGGGAGTTCCAAGTTCCAAAGTTTCGAGACGCCCACACAGTCGGAGAACTTCGAGGAAAGGGATCACATCCCAGTAATCTAGACCTGTAGATTACTCTGTCTGCAACCAAGAAGGTATAATTCTCTAAACTCAAATGTGTTATGAAATTGCATTTAAATTATCATATCCAATTCAAAGATCTAGTAAAAAAGGAACGCTTTCAAGCAGCGGTTCCATCCATACCTATAGAAGTTCAATCCTTATTAGAGGAGTATGTAGCAGTCTCGAGGAGCCCAGTGGTTTACCTCATGTGAGGGGGGTGGAACATCAAATCATCCTCAAGCCTGGCAGCAATCCAATGCATCAACATCCCTACAGAACATCACATGCACACAAGGATGAGATTGAGAAGATAGTAATGGAAATGTTAAAAGCTGGTATTATACAACACAACTGGAGCCCTTTTGCTTCCTCAGTTATTTTAGTGAAAAACAAGGACAGTGCATGGAGAATGTGTGTGGACTACAAGTATTTAAATTCTCTCACTATGAAGCATGATTTTCCTATACCACTTACTAATGAGTTGCTGGATGAGTTATTTGGTGCTAAGTATTTCTCTAAAATTGATCTAAGGTCTGGATACTTTCAGATTTTAGTCAAGCCTGAGGATAGGTACCTTACTGCTTTTAGTACTCATCATGGGCACTATGAATTCTTGGTTATGCCTTTTGGGCTGTGTAATGCTCCTGCTATATTTCAATCTCTCATAAATCAAGTTTTTCGTAAGCATTTAAGGAAATCAGTTTTGGTGTTTTTTGATGATATTCTGGTTTACAACAAATCTCTGACAGAACAAGTACATCATTTGAGAACAGTGCTTGAGTTATTAAAACAACACACTCTATTTGCTAAGAGAAGTAAATGCAGCTTTTGTCAGTCACAAATTGAGTATTTAGGGCCTATTATTACTGCTAAAGGTGTGGCTACTGATCCTGACATGGTTTCCTGCATGATTGCATGGCCTAAACCCAAGAATGTAAAGCAGCTAAGACGTTTTCTTGGCCTTACTGGATATTATAGGAAATTTATCAGACACTATGGGTTGTTAAGCAAACCACTTACTTCTCTACTTAGGAAAGATAGCTTTACATGGTCTACAGAGGCAGATGGTGCTTTTGCTGCACTCAAAGCAGCTATGAGTACTGCACCAGTCTTGGCTCTTCCTAATTTCTCTGAACCATTTATATTGGAGACAAATGCTAGTGGAAAGGGCATTGAAGCAGTATTGATGCAGGGCTAGAGACCTATTGCTTATTTGAGCAAAGCTCTCTATACAAAGAATCAAGGTCTCTCTATATACGAAAGGGAATTTTTAGCAGTTATTATGGCAGTTTAGAAGTGGAGAAATTATCTATTGGGCCATAAGTTCATTATTCGAACTGATCAATAGGCTCTTAGACACCTATTGGATCAAAAAAACAATGAATCATGTTCAGCAGAAATGGATTACCAAACTTTTTGGGCTTCACTATGAGATTCAATACAAGAGTGGGATAGAGAATAAGGTTACTAATGCTCTATCTAGGAATCCTAATTTTGAAGAAAGTTGTGCTGCTATATCCACAACCACACCAATGTGGGTTCAGAGAGTTATGAGAAGTTATCATGCTAATCCCTTTATTTCTAAAATTCTAGTAGCTAAGGCCATTGATAAGGAGGCTTATGGTGAATTCTCTATTACTGAGGGCATTTTAAGATACAAGGGCAGAGTAGTTGTGGGAGATGACTCATAGTTAAAGGGTGTAATCCTTAATAATTTTCGTAACACTGCTTATGGGGGTCATTCAGGTCTTCAAGGGACTTATATGAGGTTGAAAAATATTTTTTATTGGCCAGGAATGAAAACTGCAATCACTAAATTAGTTCAAGGGTGTGATATATGCCAGAGGAACAAGAATGGAACAGGGGGATTACCTGGTTTGCTGCAGCCCTTACCAATTCCATACTCTTCTTGGACCCATATTTCCATGGATTTTGTGGAGGGGCTGCCAAAATCTGCAGGAAAGGAAGTCATATTAGTGGTGGTGGACAGGCTCACTAAATATGGGCATTTTATTTCTATATCACATCCTTATAAAACTGAGTTGGTGGCTAAGGTTTTCTTAGATAATATATACAAGCTACATGGTCCTCCAGTTTGTATAATTTCTGACAGAGATAAAATCTTCATGAGCAATTTTTGGAAGGAATTATTCAGGCTTATAGGGACACAATTGGCTATGTCTTCTGCTTACCACCCTCAAATTGATGGCCAAACAGAAAGACTGAACCAGTGTTTGGAGAATTACTTAAGGTGTATGGTTAGTTCTAAAGAGATGAAGAAGCAGTAATAGCTTCAAAGGATTCTTGTATATTTCTCATTACTCGAATATACATCATATATAGGGGATTAATATTCTCTATATGGAAACATAATCACAACAATAATATTAATTATTCTCTTCACTAATCAAGATCAATTCTTCTCCGAATTATATGTTCTTTCCAACACTCCCCCTTAGTTAAGTAGCAGGGTTTCCGATACTTAACTTGCCTAATATTCTCCCGAAGATCGCCGAGTTCACTGCTTTCGTTAGAATGTCCGCCAGTTGATCTTCTGACTTGACATGTGGCAGTTCGATAATCTTGTTTTCAATCTTTTCTTTGATAAAATGTCTATCGATCTCCACATGCTTAGTCTTGTCATGTTGGACTGGATTCTCCGAGATACTAATAGCAGCTTTGTTGTCACAAAAGAGTTTACACGGCTTTGGTATGAAAAGTTCCAATTCCATCATCAACTTTCTTAACCACAGCAGTTCAGTCAGTCCATTCTTGATCCCACTTAATTCAGCCTCAGCACTTGACAATGCCACCACCTTTTGTTTCTTGCTTCTCCAAGTGACAAGATTCCCTCCCACAAAGGTAAAGTATCCCGATGTGGATCTTCCATCACTCAGACTTCCTCCCCAATCTGCATCAGTGAATCCACAGATATCTAGATGTCCATTCTTCTCGAATATCAACCTATAATCAGCTATTTTCTTCAGATATCTGACGATCCTTAGAACAGCTTCCCAATGCTCTTCTTGTGGTGAGTGCATAAACTGGCTTACCACTCCGACCGCATAAGCAATATCTGGTCTCGTATGAGAGAGATAGATAAGCTTTCCAACTAGCCTTTGGTACCTCCCAATGTTTGCAGGCTTGGCTCCTTCAACAATCTCCATTCTATGATTTGTCATCATAGGTGTATCAGCTGGTTTGCACTCAAGCATTCCAACTTCAGCAAACATGTCGAGTATGTACTTCCTCTATCTAATGAAGATGCCCCGACTCGATCTAAGGACTTCGATTCCCAAGAAGTATTTGAGTGAACCCAGGTCCTTCATCTCGAATTCTTTGAACAAGTTGGATCGCAATTTATCCATTTCTTCTTCATCATCTCCTGTGATAATCATGTCATCAACATAAATGATAAGGCAAGTGATTTTACCACCCTTTTTCTTGAGAAACAAAGTATGGTCAGAGTTGCTCTGAGTGTATCCATATTTCTTCATTGCCTCCGTAAATCTGCCAAACCATGCTCTCGGAGACTGCTTCAGTCCATACAGAGTTTTTTGAAGTTGACACACTTCCCTTCTCTAAAGCTCCTCAGTAAACCCTGGGGGAGGAACCATGAATATCGGTTTTTTTAGCTCTCCATGTAAAAAGGCATTGGTCACATCGAATTGATGCAACGGCCACTCTTTGTTCGCTGCCACTGAGAACAACACCCTCAATGTGTTGATCTTTGCTACTGGTGAGAATGTCTCTGAGTAATTAATGCCATAAGTCTGGGTATATCCTTTTGCTACAAGACGTGCCTTGTACCTTTCAATGGACCCATCTGGTTTACGCTTGATCGTAAACACCCATCTACACCCAACAGGTTTAACCCCTTTAGGAGGTTCAACATTGACCCAAGTGTTGTTTCTTTTCAGTGCTTTCATTTCTGTGAGCATTGCCTCTCTCCAATGTTCATGCTCCATTGCTTCCTCGGCATTTCGAGGGAGATCTTCCTCTGCGTATAACGCTGCCTCGTATGCCCTTGCCTGCTTGGTCAGATTTCCACGTGCAAAGTTCGCCACTCCATGCCTGCTTTTTGTACGAATCACCTCAAGCGAATATCTCTTTGCTGGCATACCTCGAGTACTTCGAGGTGGTAGGATGTACCTTCCCGTGTCACCATCTACTGTGTTGTCCTCTTCATTATCTGTAACACTAATAGGTTCCACAATATCCACAGTATCTTCAAAGTTATCAGATTCAGGACTAACCTCGGATATCAGTTGAATCGGATCGGGGAATGACTGAGGGATCTCAGGTAGGTAAGAAAATCCGGCGGTAGTGATCGCAGCTGGCTCGGGTGGGTCCTCAACAAGAGGAAGCAGTTGTGCGGAAGGAACAAGCCAACTAAGGGAGTCTTCATGATTACCCCTTCTACTACCACTCTCCCCCTGACTCCCGAGGTGGCCATAAAAAAATTCAGATTCCAGGAAGTTACAGTTCATGGCATCAGAGCCATTAGAGAAAAGAGCTCAGAAAAATATCATCATCGCTCGAGAATAATCCCAACTTACACCCAGAAAAATGTCAGAAGTCATAACTACTGATGAAAAACCCAAAAATACAGAACTAAAAACGAGCAAGAATGTCACAATGACATTTAAGCTCGATGGAAAGAATTACCCACTGTGGTCGCGACTAATGAAAGTTGCGATCGGGAGCAGACGAGCAACATCTCACATTCTCGATGACCCGCCTGCACCGAAAAGCAAAGGTTATCGAGAATGGGAGGAGACGGATCTGATAGTGTTTTCATGGATCATCGAAAACATGAGAGATGAGCTGATTGTGGATTTCACTCATCATCAAACTGCAAAGGCCTTGTGGGACAATCTCACTGTAACCTTCGAGAGTAAGGCCGATCCTTACTTGATCTATGACCTGGAAGAGAGAGCAGCAAAAATCACACAAGGTAACTCAGATCTGGAAACATATTATAGGAAAATAAATAGCTTATGGATTAGCATCGACCAATGCCAAAAGGATCCGATTTCCTGTTGTGACAAAGGGGTCAAACAGTGGAGAGACCACACGAATACAAGGTGACTGTTCCGATTTCTCGCAGGATTAAATGAAGAAAATGATGCCATCCGACGGGACATATTGAAGGAGTCTCCATTGCCCTCAATTGAAGCTGCCTATGGATGGGTGAGACGGGAGGTGGCTCGACGGAGAATCATGCCGCCGGCGTCCGAATCACCCTCCATAGATCTCGCTAGAGACACTTCATCGGGTGAAATCGGACATGGTTACCGAGCTCAGATGGGCAGAGGTAGAGGAATTTCCCCACAACAGCCACCACCGAGAGGAACCCATAAACCAATCGGCGGCAGCAGTAAGGAGGATAAGAGCAATCTTTGGTGCTCACACTGCGGGAAGACCAAGCATACACGGGAAACATGCTTCCTGCGTATGGGATATCCCGAATGGTGGGATGAAAAAAGGACCCGACCACAGACCAAGCTCGCAATAGGAATGATGAGTGAGAACCAGAGATCGACCACGGCCGCCGGAGAAAATGGAGGCCATGGTGGAGGACGTGGCGGAGGTCTCACACAGGGGAGGGAAATTTTATGGAGACCAGAACCAGCACCAGCAGCCGCCAGAGCATAGAGGAAACTGCCGGAGTCCTCTCAGAAAAAGGAGGCGGAAGAGGTAAAGGTTTGGTATTTATACCAAACCCTAGTTTCTCTTTTAAACCCCCATTTAAAGGAAATTTGCAGAATTGCCCCAATTATTTATAGAATCGCCCCCAGACTTTACAGAAATTAAAAAACTGCCCCAAAAGTGTTTATATTCTTCCATTGATACCCAGAATTATTTTAGCTGCCTTTCAAATATTTCCGCTGCACTGAGTGTACAAAATAAGGGGAAAGTAAACACACAGGGCTGGATCTTTGATTGTGGGGCCACCGATACTATGTCTCCTAACATTTCTGATTTCTGTGAGATGAGTAGGGTCACAAAGATGCACATCAGAACTGCAAATGGAGAGTTGATTGCAGTTGCTGGAGCCGGAACGATTGAAATTTCTCCACATTTGAAATTATCAAATTGTTTGTTTGTTCCGGGTCTATCACAGAAATTAATGTCTGTTAGTCATGTGACTAAAGAATTGGACTGCACTCTCCTCATATACCCGAGTTTTTGTATCTTGCAGGATATTCGGACGAAGAGGATCATTGGGCGTGGCACTGAGGAACGAGGTCTCTACTACGTAGACGGGAAAATCCAACATGGAAGTGTGATGCTGACTCAAGGGTCTTCAAAAGAAGAAGCGCAGTTGTGGAACCGGAGATTAGGACATCCATCTCCGGGTTATTTCAAACTTTTATTTCCAAACTTTGTGATTCCCAAAAACTTTTGTTGTGAAACTTGTGTTTTGGTGAAGAGCCATAGACAAACTTTTAAGCCCTCGAATACTCGTTTGAATTCCATGTTTCATTTAGTGCATACTGATGTTTGGGGTCCAGCACCGGTTAGTGGGGAGGAATAGACTTAAATATTTCGTTTTCTTCATAGATGATTGCACTAGGACTACATGGATTTATTTTTTGAGGCATAAATCTGAGGTCTTTGAAAAGTTTACCTATTTTTTTGAAATGATCCAAACACAGTTTCAAACCTCTATAAAAATCCTTCGTTCTGATAATGGTAGGGAATTTGTGAACAATTCCATAACCGAATTCTGTAATAAAAGGGGATTAGTACATCAAAGCTCATGTGCTTACACACCTGAACAGAATGGGGTAGCTGAACGAAAAAATAGAATCATTTTGGAAATTACCCGTGCCCTTATGATTGATTCTAAGGTACCCACCTTTCTTTGGCCTGAAGCTGTAGGAACCGCCGTTTACTTGATTAACAGGCTTCCTACGAAAATCCTAAAAATGAAAACTCCTTTTGATGTCCTAGCCAAACAAGCCAAAATACCAGAATCGCTTAGTCTCCCACCTAAAGTTTTCGGGTGTTCGGTTTTTGTGCATATTCCTAAACACGAGAGAACTAAACTGTCACCTTGTGCCACCAAGTGTATTTTTGTTGGGTATGGGATAAACCAAAAAGGGTATAGGTGCTTTGATACCATGAAGAGATGAAGATGTAGTAATAGATTCAAAGGATTCTTGTATATTTCTCATCACTTGAATATACATCATATATAGGGGATTAATCTTCTCTATATGGAAACATAATCACAGCAATAATATTAATTATTCTCTTCACTAATCAAGATCAATTCTTCTCCTAATTATCCGTTCTTTCCAACAAGTTATACTCCAAAACAATGGTGTAAATTGGTTACCCTTGGCAGAATACTAGTACAATACAAATTATCACTCTAGCTTGAAGGTCATACCTTTTCAAGCCCTATATGGTTTTCCTCCTCCTCATCACTCTTTGGGATCTTACCTTGAAGCTAATGGGGGTGAAGCAGCTAAACTTATGGGGCAGAGATAGGAATTCATGCAAGGTCTAAGGAACAATCTACTGCAAGCACAGAATCATATGAAGTTTTATGCAGATAAAAAAATGGAAGAGAGGGAATTCCAAGTTGGGGACATGGTGTATTTGAAACTGCAGCCTTTTAGGCAGAATTCAGTGTCTCTACGCAAGAATCTTAAGCTATCCTCTAAATACTATAGTCCTTACAAGGTTTTCGAGAGAGTATGTGTGGTAGCCTATCGATTGGAACTACCTGAGTCTTCTAAGGTTCATCCAGTCTTTCACGTTTCCCTATTGAAGAAGTGTATAAGCCAGAAATATATACCTGCTATGGAGTTGCCAGAGATGGATCCTGATGATAGCTTCAAGGTTGAGCCTTTAGCTGTTCTAGATTCACGAACCATTTGTCACAATGGAAAGGATGTTGCTCAGATCTTCGTACAATGGGTGAATGTTGGGAAGGATTCGGCGACTTGGGAGGATTTGAAATTTATTCGCCGCAAATTTTCATCTTTTGATCCTTAGGGACAAGGATCAGCTGAACAGAGGGGGTATTGTTATGTATGTGAAGGGGGAATCGAATTTGCAAAGAAGAAATTAGGGTTCGTGGAATGTTGTGATGAAGGAAATGGGAAGAAGATGGGAGAAATTGGCAAGGAAGGCAAAGTAATGGATCAAGTGGCTATTGGGTCGGGTTTTGGAGTTTTGGTCTTCTCAATTAATTAGTTATGGGCTGATTACTACTAGTTGCTATTTCCAGTATTACATTATCATAGTTAGTATTTTAGCACTTAATGGTTTCTTTGGTAGCAAGATATGTTAGCTATATAGTATGGTTGTTGGTGGAGTTTTCGGCAAGCAATGAAATATTTCCCTTTCTACTATCTTCCTTCTACTTCTCCTTCCTATCTTTAATTATGGGTTCGACTTTATCAACTACAGTAGTTCCATACAAATCACACAATTATACTATAATTCCAGCTGGGCCCATTACAGCATTTCAATGTATCGAAAAATGGATGTTAAAGATAAAATTTGAGTCTCACTTGATGTAATATATATACACTATATTAAGTACTAGTAGAATAATATAATATATCAAGTAGGACTCAAATATTATCTTAACATCTATTTTTCGGCACATTGAAATACCTATAAAAAGTCAACCCACATATATATGGGGGACAGAAGGAGTAGTAATTAAACTAGTTTGTACCCCGTCGAAATTCGACGGGAATTAATTTTTCAGTTTAATGTGGTGGTTTATTTTATAATATCTTGACTTTTATTAGTATATTTTTTTTTGTTAAGAGTATTTAAAGTTATATTTTGAAATAAATTACAAAATGTCACGACTTGGCATCTCTCCAGAAATATTGAACCATAAAAAAGATATATGTCATGTGTAGGTTTTTGCATTTAGCAGCATACGAAAGCCTTTCGGGGGAGAATCACAAAAAATAAAGGTGAGGATAGAATTATGAGAATGAAAACAAAAACAATATTAAAGATTTGGTATAAAAAAAATAATTAGTTTGAGTTGTTGCAAAAACGAAATGCGAGAATCCAAATTAGTCCTCTTAGTACATTGAACCTCGGTGATTTTTTCTCTATGTCTCTCTCCCCTCTGCGTATCCTGCGTATCATAAAAGAATACAAAGACATCAATTACATTCATCATCAAGATATAGAATAGGAAAATTTAATAATCAAGTTAATATTTAATATTTTAAAGTTAGAATTGTTATAGTAAGAGTTACACGAGATCTATGAACTAATGTCACAATTTGAACAATGTAAGTTGGTAGCCTGCAAATTGAATATAATATCAATTAAAAGTAAAAACACATTTGTCGTAACCACGTAATAAAGAAAGTTCAATGAATATTTTAGTTACCTCATAATTTTTTGAAAACTTTATCGTACACCACGTTAGTCGTCGTGTTGTACGTTTTATCAGTTTCATCACAAATCAAAACTTTTTGGCCTCTTTTGTTAGTTACTCGCGAGACAACAACGTACAACTGACCATGAGTCCATAACTGAACACCGGTTTTGGCAGGTATAATCTACATTCGACATGAATTATCCTTGACTTTTGTTTTATAGTCATAGCAAAGAAAACCGTCAATGGAAAGTGTCTCCTTTGAAATCGAATTGGGAATTTAGTGTAGTCGGAGGAAGTCATGTTCATTCTTGCTATCAGGAATTTCTTTCCCGCATTGTTTCCTGAAATTAGACGGGCTTCAATCATGTGGTCACCTAATTTAGTTACCATCATTCTAGTACCATTGCAAAGCTCGTTGGACTGATCAATATTTTTTAGAAGCATTATTATGCATCCTTCTTTCAATTTGATTTCGTTATTCAACAATCCCGAACACTTTATCGTGTTTAGATTTTCAACTAAAACAACTGCATCGTCAAGATTAATTTCTCGATCCTCTTTGCAAATGTTGTCTGAACTGAGGTATATCCTTTTTTCTGTAAGAATTTGAGACATGACGTAATTATTTATTGTATCAACCATCTCATTTGTGGGTGCTAGTATAGCTCAATCCTTAAAAATTTCTGGATCAGACAGAGAATGCAATATGCCCGGGTAGGTATTTTCAACAATCGCTGCAATGTAATTAGGTGCTTCTCGTATAAGAATATCATCCGATAATTTTAAATCAGCCTTTCCATCACCAATGTTGACACTTGTTGTATCGTCACCTATGTTAAGTATGACATTGGTCCTGGATGCACTCTAATATTTTTAAAATATATATATATAGTATATTTAATATTCAATAATAATTAAATAAAATAAATTAGAAGAACTTCTACATTAATTTTATGCAATTCAATATATATAGATCGATGAAGATAAACATAAGAAATAAATTTTGTGTTTAGAAATTGTTACCTTTAACCTCATATTTTTTTGTTAATTTGAGAATTTCGTAATGAAGCCCAAAGTTGAGATGAACATATTGAGGCATGAACAATATCATGGCAGCTTCCGTTAGGTACAACGGGCAATATTTGAATGAAGTCGCCGCCTAGAATAACTACTAAACCACCAAATAGCTTCTGTGAGCAATTTCCATTTGTCGATCGCATGGCATCTCGTAGGAAGCATTACCTATGCATTATTGGTGCATCATCCCAAATAATAAATTTTGTTATCTTAGGAAGCCCTGTTAGGTCCTAATCTGGTTTAATCTTGCTGCATGTGGATGTCTCATTGCAATCCAATGGTATACCAAATCTTGAGTGAGGGGCAGTTCTATCTTTGTGAAGGAGCAATGAAGCTATACCACTTGAGGCTACAGAAAGTATATCTCATCTCCCATGTAATGCCATGCATAATGTTTTCCATACATGTGCCTTTCCCGTACCTCCATATCCATATAGAAAGAAAAGTCCACCATTACCACTATCAACTACATTCATGATCTGTTCATAACCAGTCCTTTGCTCATCTGTTAAAGATAGATAAAACTTAGCATTTTATGCTTTCATTCCGTCCATATCGTAAGACATCTTTTCCAGTATAAGCAAGTTTTCAACATCAGGTAAGGCCATTTCATTGGCTATTGGCATTCCAGGAAAGTTAATTAGGCTTGTGGAATTAGATACAAGTAACTTTTCAATTTCTACTAAGGCTAAATTCTTTAAATGGTCATCTATGAGATGCAAATCTGTAGAAATTGAGGCAATATATATATCAAGTTATATACTAAAGATCACTTGGAGCTGTCTATTAATGATATTAATGATCTAAATATGTTAATTATTGAACATAGATCATACATATTGTATTGTATTACGTTACAATATGCAAACAATTATAAAAAAATCAAATTCTATACATATGATACTTATAAATACCTATTTATTAATTAAGTAAATATAAAAAAAATAATTAATATAGCTTAAGCATGCAAGCTCTGATATTGTAAAAACCAAAAGTTACAGGAAATAATTTGAGTTTAAATTTATGAAGAAAACTTTGGCGAAGAAAAAAAAAATTAAGAAAATTTATTGAAGTAAATAATCTATAAGCTCATCAAATACTATGGAATATGTATTTACTTATGCACATTTGAAATGTTGGATCACTCGGTATTATACATAGAATTATAGAACTTTTTTATTGTACATGTAATATAATTTTTTTTATGTCAACACTCTTGTTGTCTGTAATAGATTAAAGAGGATATCAGGTACAAATTAATATCCTGAATTACAAGATGGAAGGTTGGGAGGTGGTTCAGCGACGTCGAAAGGGGCGGAGAGACGGTCGGAATAAGGAGGCAGTCTCTACCTTCTTCTTTAGAAACTTTCCCGACGGATGCTCGGAAGGAAGATTGAGGCGAAAGTTTGATGAAATTGGGAGAGTTGTCGATCTGTTTCTACCCTCTAAAAGAGACAAGAGCGGGAAGAGGTTTGGCTTCGTCAGGTTCGCGACCAACGACAAGAACGACGGACTCCTTGCAAAACTGAATAACATCTGGATTGACTCTTTCATCCTTAGGGCTTTTGTCCCGAGATTCGAAAGGACGCCAGCGATAGGACGGAAGGATGATGAACGGGATGCTCCGCCAAAACAGATTATTGATCGTGCCCCAGATATGGGATCAAAGGGTGGGAAAGCTTCATTCGTGGACTTGGTGAAGGGGAACTCCGTTGAAGGTAAAACAATGAGCACAAACAAAGAGGAAAGAGGTAGGGATGCGAGGTCGGTACGGGAGTTCTTCTGCTCATAAGAGGAACTCAGCTGGCTGCAGGGAGCCCACACTGGAAGGCTGAAAGATGAAGTCCTTTGGAAATATCATGGGGAAGAGATGCAAAGTGAGTGCGCGGGGAGGTTAAAGCTCTCGGACATGGGGGATCGGATGGTGCTGATTCAGAGCGAAATGAAGGAGAGCACAGAAAAGGTGATCGAAGGTCTAAAAGAATGGGCTGATTCCTGGCTGGAGTGGTGGAGACCATGGAAAAGTAGAGACGTCAACCAATGACGTCTTATCTGGACGAAGTGGATCGGAGTACCACTGCATGCATGGTCGCGGTGATTCTTCACCTGGGGCTGCGCCAAGATAGGAAGAGTAGTGGAACTTCACGAGACCACCAACGCGCGACGTAATCTTCACGCTGCGTATGTGAGGATACTTACAGGACTCAACTCGGTCAGTGGAACTCTATCTTGCAAAATCAATGAGGAATCTTTCAACATCAGAATAGAGGAAGTTTGCTGCATGGAGAATGAAGTTCCATCCCAACGACACTGGGAAACTGATTCAGATTCTGTCGATTGATTTTTCGGAGAGATTGATAGCGTTGTCACCGACTCCTTCGCCGATTACAACGACGGGCTACCGGCGACGGTGTTGGACGTGGGCGGTGCCTTGCATGGAACGGGAGACGCTTCGATTCCCTCAACGCATGCATCTAGGCTGGCTGCACTAGTGGTCTCGGAACACGTAAAGACGGCCAAATTCATTAATGAGTGCGGCGGAAGAAATATCTCAGGAAGTCCCGAGAAGAGGCGTGAACGACAGACTTCCTTTCTCCATAACGAGCCCTGAATTGGGCCAAATGTTTATAGGCCGGTCCAGTTGGAAAAAAAGGCACTTTCGGATTTTGGTCCGCAATGTCACGAGTGTCTAATCCACCAAGCCTTATCCAATACCGGCGAAGGTGAGGACACCATGGATCGTACCCATGTTAGTGAGTCCAGTAATAGAATTAGGACCCAACACCATAATGCGAACTACTCAGAGAGCGTCAATGGATTTTCCAACGATGGAAATCCCAATCACACAGAAGTCAGTAGAGGGGCAAGCGAGAACGACGTTAACAGCTCGTACGAGAAAGGGAGGAGGGGGAGGGATATAATCGATGAGAGAAAGAAGGTGGATGATAGGGAGCCTCCAAACATTCTTAGAGAGGGGGGAAACGGGAAGCATGAGAGGGAGAAGAAAAAAGGGTTGGCTGAAGCGAGCGAACGGGGGGTGGAAGGGTGGAAGTTCGGGAAACAATTGGGTCTGAAGGCACGTGTGGACGAAGATAGACTAATCAGAATTTTGGGTGGAAGCGGGAATGACGCAGCCGGGCAAGGGGAGGGAGAAAAGGTGGTTTAGATGAAGATTGGGTCACTGAACATCAGAGGGCTGGGGAGCGACACAAAGAAAGACGATGTCGCGGATTTCCTTTTCAAAAATAACCTTGATTTTTGTTGCTTGCAGGAAACAAAAATGGAATCTTTCTCAGATTGGGACGGAAGAAGGATTTGGAAAAACAGGGCAATCAGATGGCAAGCGGAAGGGGCAGCGGGCAGATCGGGGGGTATTCTAAGTTGCTGGGATGAAAGCAAGTTCACGTGTGTTAGCTCTTGGAGCGTTGGCAGAGCGGTTATTGTGAAAGGGCGGTGGAACTCGAATAGGGACGAAGTGTACATCATCAACGTCTATGCTCCCTGTGACAGAGAAGGGAAAGAGAGACTTTGGGATAGGTTGGGAGGGGTGCTAGAGCAGGCATCCGAGGCATGTATTTGCATCATCGGAGACTTCAATTCTATCCTTGATGCTCGGGAACGGGCGGGATCGGGGTGGCAAGTCTCTTCGAGGGAGATCTTTGAATTCAAAGACTTTGTGGAGAAAAACAACTTGATCGATGTTGGATTACAAGGGAGGAAGTATACATGGTACAAGCCGAATGGTACGTGTAAAAGCAGAATTGATCGTGCTCTGATCAATGCGAATTGGGCGGAGCTGTGGACTGATACTGGGCTTCGTGGTCTTCCGCGGTCTATCTCGGACCACTGCACGATGATTTTGCAAACAAAGTTCGAGGACTGGAAGGCCAAACCTTTCAGATTTATCAATGCTTGGTTTTCCCATCCTCAATTCAGAGAAACTATGGAGAAATCGTGGCATGAAGGAGGAATCACAGGATGGGGGGGTTTCATTCTCAAGGAAAACTTGAAGCGTCTCAAAGAGGCTCTCAAGACCTGGAATAAAGAGCAGTTCGGTCACTTGGATAATTCGATCATGTTGCTGCGGGAAGAGATAAAGGGCCTTGACGACGAAGATGATAATGAGCTCCTCTCTGAGGTGGGCGCAGCGAGGAGAAGGGAAGCCATGGCTCAGCTGCTTCTCCACTTGAATAACAAGAGGAGCCTCCTCACTCAAAAAGCTCGTTTACGATGGCTCGTAAAAGGGGACGTGAACAGTAAAATCTTTCACAAAGCAATTAATCGGAGGAGGATTTCAAATAGATTAACAGGACTGATTATTGATGGAGAATGGTGCGAGGAGCCGAACCATGTTAAAGCCGCAGTTAAAAGCCACTTCCAAAATCTCTTTCGGAGAAAGGAAGCGAATCTCATCGAGTTCCCGGCTGACATGTTCGTGACAAGGTTGGGCGAGGATGAACGCGATTTTCTCATCAGAAGTTTTACGGAAGAGGAAATTAAAGATGCAATTTGGGAATGCGAAAGCTCAAAAAGTCCCGGTCCCGATGGCTTTGGAAAGGATTTCTTCAAACACTCTTGGGATTTAATCAAAGACGATCTGATCATATTTTTTGTTGAATTTCAGGCAAACGGGAAGCTTGTTCGTGGCATCAACTCTTCCTTTTTGGCGTTTATACCGAAGAAAGAAGACAGCCGCAGCCTAAATCACTTTCGGCCAATTTCTCTAATCAGTAGCATTTACAAGATTCTCGCAAAGGTCTTGGCTCGGCGACTTAAGGTTGTTCTCGGCAAGCTGATCGGGGAGGCTCAGTCGGCGTTCCTCAAAGGACGATTCATTCTGGATGGGATTGTGGTAGTCAACGAATCGATTGAGGATGCCAAGAAATCCAAAAAGAAGAGATTATTCTTTAAGGTCGACTTCGCAAAAGCTTTCGACTCCGTTAGTTGGGAATACCTCTTGGATATGATGAGAAACAGGAATTTCCCAAATCTGTGGATTGCTTGGATCAAGGAGTGCATCTCAACGGCATCGACGAACGTTCTTGTCAACGGCAGCCCTTCAGGGGAATTCGAAATGCAACGTGGATTAAGACAGGGTGATCCTCTATTGCCCTTTCTTTTTCTTATGACGGCGGAAGGTTTGAATTTGCTAATCAAAAGAGCTGTGGAGAGGGGTCTGTTGAAGGCGGCACTTGTTGGTAGGGGGATGACTCGGATCTCACACGTGCAGTACGCCGATGATACTATGTTCATCGTTGAGGGAGGCAAAGAAAATATGTCCGCTATTAGATGGATTCTAAAAATCTTCGAACTTGCTTCTGGACTCTCTGTGAATTTTGAAAAATGTTGGGCTTTTGGGGTGAATATGGACAGAGATGAGGTGTCCGAGATGGTAGAAGGATTGAGATGTAAGGTCGGGGTCCTTCCTATCCCTTATCTGGGACTGAAAAAGTTGGAACTGCTGCTTAAAAGCATTCCTTTTTCCCACAGGATCTTCAAATTGGATGTGATAATTTAAATGCAACTAAATCACATAATCTAGTTTAGAATGTTATACCTTTGATCTGTGCCGACGAAGTAATCTACAGCTCTAGATTACTGAGGTGTGATCCCTTTCCTCGAAGTTCTTCGACTGTGTGGGCGTCTAGGAACTTTGGAACCAGGAACTCTCCCTCTGATGATAGGCGCCGATCTCAACCCTCAAAACTTAGGTTTTGAGAATCTCCTCCTCCTTATTTATAAGGAGAAGTGCCGCCCCTATTCCTTGTCCACTAAGTCACGGGCTTTAATTAATTAAAGCCCGGTTTAGTTAATAATTACTGGAACAAATTCTAATTAAATATAATTAGAATTAATCCTAATTATTATAAGGAAAATAATATATAATTATTAAATTAATTATCTAATACCTTAATTAAGAATAAATCTTAATTAATTAGATATTAATTTATTCCATAATTATATAATTAACCAGAGTACAATTATTGAGATCAGATGAACACCAGAAGAGGAAACTGGCGTCCCCTACACTACAGTAGGCGCCACATTACTGGGCTGAAGCCCATAATGCCTCTTTACAGTCCAAAACTGATATCCCTCAATAATACTTTGAATTCCTTTCCTGAAGAGCTCTTGGGCCACCCCGGGGATCTATATACCAGACAGAGTTTAGCCTTACCTAATGAAATAACCATGATCAACCCAGAACATTTATTTCATTAGAGCTGTGATGCATTCCACTAAAGAATCACAACTGAATCACCGCTCTGTCCCAATTTGTAGATTGGGGCTGATACTTTATTTAGAGCTATCCCCGTGTTTAATGACTCCGATATCCATTAATTAATTAGAGCTCATTTGACTGCTCATAATTAATTAACATCTTATTCTCCTCAAGTAGTACCCGTTCACCCCTTATTATTATACCTGAACTTAATCAGCATACATGACTTGGTATAATAAACCTTGTGAACTCCCTGAGGGGATATCTCTCAACCTAATACGGACACGGTGTCTCGATATAACTAATTAGACATACTATGTGCCCTCATGTTACCCAAGATGCAAGTCATCAGGGATGCTGCGATAGACCCTTAGCTATACAAGTCAAAGTAACAGTGAGCAACACATATATCTTTAATAACATATCGAGATTAAGATCAAATCTCTAAATCCCGAGATCTCCAGTTCTTCACCTATTGCTAGGGTTAGTATCAGAAGAACCTTATCTCACTCGATCCTGTCAATACGTTCCACCGTACCAACATAACTAGTGACTGAGACCCACCACTACCGTTATGTTGCAATCTAAACCGATAGTTTTCCCAAGCTATCTCAACTGTGACACTGTTTATATCTCATAATTATTGTCGAACGCTGCGTGATCTCCCCGACACCCGAGCCGTCCACGTGTTCTAAAACATGAGATATAGGGCTTATTCTTATTAATATATTTATTCAGATAGGTGATTGTTACCAGTGGAATACATGTCATATATACTAAAACACGTTTTTGCTTTAGCTATATACAACAACCCCAACAGAAAGTTGGGGGCCGGTTACGAGGGACGGACGGATGGAGGGACGTGGTCGATAAGGTGAAAGGAAAAATCAGGCGATGGGATTGCAAAAATATGTCGTTGGGAGGTCGGATTACAGCCATTAAATCGGTAACCTCGGCAATGCCGGTCTACGGACTGTCTCTGATCCCTCTCCCAAAGAAGGTTGCAGATCAATTTCGAGGCATCCAGAGCCGATTTTTGTGGGACGGAGATGAGGGGACGAAGAAGATAGCGTGGATCAAATGGGATGATCTATGCCGTTCAAAGAAAGAGGGAGGGTTGGGGCTAAAACATCTGATCTCCTTCAACCGTGCTTTGCTTAGCAAGTAGATTTGGCATTTCCTGACGAGTGAAGAAAGCTTATGGAAAAAAATTATTATCTCAAGACATGGCACGCCTCATTGGGTCAAGAATGGAGGGAGCTGTGAACAAGGAGGAGGGAGAAGCTCGGGATGGTGGAAGAAAATTACGGCTCTAGTGGATGGAAACGATGGCAAGTGGTTTTGGAATAAGATGAAGAGAAAATTGGGCGATGGCACTGACACTGAATTCTGGAATGGGAAATGGGCGGGTTATATGACGTTGAAGCACCGCTTTCCCCGCCTCTTCCATCTCAGCACCCAACAAACAGCCACGGTCAGAGAGATGGGAGACTGGGAGCAAGGTGAATGGTGTTGGAAGGTGGAATGGAGGTGGGAACTGTGTGAAGCGGAGGCAGCTGGGGTGGCTGAGTTAATGGCAGTCATTCGCAATTTTTCACCCTCGGAAAGGGAGAAGGACCGATGGATTTAGGGTAGTTCCACCACCAACGGAGTCTTTACCGTGAAGGTTGCCTACAAAGAACTTGAAAGAATCAGGCGAGCAGGTTGCCATTATGAGAATTTGCCTCGGTGGCCCATCAAGCTGTGGCACTCAATTGCTCCATTCAAATCCCAAGTAATGGGATGGCGCCTTCTGAGGAACAGACTTCCCTCGATCGACAACCTGATTAAATTCTTGGACATTCCGACGACGGCACGCCTTTATTGCTTCTGCAAGGCGGAGGAAGAGACGTCCCCCCACCTCTTCCTTACTTGCTTCAAAATTTAGAAGATTTGGAACAATGTGCTGCAATGGTGTGGTGTGTGCTGGGCGGCGCCACGCTCGATCGAGGTCCATTTCGACTGTTTCACAGATCTCTTCGGCGGAGGTAAATCTAAAACCATTCTCGGAGGTCTTTGGCTCTGTGTAGTGTGGGTCTGGTGGAAATGGCACAACACAGTTCGTTTTGAACATAAGGAATGGTCCCTCCGACGCATCGACGAAGAAATTAAATGCCGATTCTGGAATTGGTGTCTCGTTCGTGGAGAGGCGGACTCGAACGGGATCTTTGCGAATTGGTCCAACACTAGATTATGCGATTTGTGGATGTAGCTTTCTCTCCTTTCTCCCCTATCTTGTAATCCTCGGTATGTCTCGTACCTCCTGTTTTCCTGGTTGATGGCTCGTTCTTAATAAAATTCTCTTTTCCGATAAAAAAAATAAATTAAAGAGGATATTACATGCCAAGGTTTATGATTATTATGAAGTTTATGGATTTTCGAGAAGAAGAATGAAGCTTGAAACATGATTTATGCATTAAATTATATGTTTTACGAAAATTAGTGCATATGATAACGTTATGCACTAACAATACATATTACTATGAATTAATTAAAGATATATATTACTATGAAATAATAAAAGATATATATTACTATGAAATAATTAAAAGATATATATCAAATTAAAGATACATATTAATTAGATTAAAATATTGATTAATTAGACAAAATTATGAGGGGTTTCATAAATAATCGATGTGGGATACTTGATATTAAATAAAATTAATGAATTATAAGTCCAAAACCATAATTTGAATTTATGAAATATTATATTGAGATCCATTTTATTTCGCTATTGATTATTTTTTAGAGTGAACAACATTAGATAACATATATAATAATATGTTGTGCAATTAGATAATTTACAAACATTAATGAAAATATTGATAATCATAATGCAGAAGGAAGGGAAAAGAAAAAAAAAATCCTAATAAAGGAGGATTAGTTGCGCTATACAATGATTTCATGTTCATGCGCAACATTACTCCTCATCCTTGACATGGAAAAAATGGCGAAAGACAAAGAGAAGTCCTTGGTTTCGTAACCCCGTCACAAAGTTTTGCGAATATTGCTGTGATTTAATATTATTAGTTTCATATCTTGATTTAATATTATGGGACACACTTGGGTCAGCCAGAGGCACCGTGCGGACGGCTAAAACATTGACACTTTTATTCGTGTAGATTAACACTTTTCTGTATAAAATTGACACTTTAAAAATTGGCATTTTATTCGTAAAATAATTATGTTAAAGATTGACACTTTTATTCGTATAGATTAGCACTTTTCTATATAAAGATTGGCACTCGGACCCGGCCACACTATATGGCCGACCTCACCCAAGTTTTTGTCTAATATTATTAGTTTCATATTTGATTATAGAGTTTTGCAGAAATTTGGATTCGCCGGATCATATACTATATTGAGGAGAACTTTTTTACAAGACAAAAATTTGGGTGAGGTCGGCCACATAGTGTGGCCGGGTCAAACTGTCAATCTTTATACAGAAAAGTGCTAATCTATACGAATAAAAGTGTCAATCTTTAACATAATTATTTTACGAATAAAATGCCAATTTTTAAAAGTGACAATCTTTATACAGAAAAGTGTTAATCTACACGAATAAAAGTGCCAGTGTTTTAGCCGTCCGCACGGTGCCTCTGGCTGACCCAAGTGTGTCCCTTTTTACAATAATATGAATTGAAATTCTATAAATTAATTAAAGATATATATTATTATGAAATAATTAAAGATATATATCAAATTAAAGATATATATTAATTAAATTAAAGTATTGATTAATTAGCCAAAATTATGAGAATTTAGCAAAATAATCAAGAAAAATCATGGTTGATCGACCTTTATTTTACTATTATATATATATATATATATATATAAATCATTGTATTTTAAAGGAACAAATCCCTTCGGTATACAAATTAATGAAAAATAAGAATGTGAATTATCAAAAAAATTGGATATATTTATAAACCAATTAATCCTTGATCATATCCCATTTCTGCAACAAAAAAGAAAATAGAAAAACCAACTTCTGTAAAACTCTTCAAAACATCTCTTGTGCTTGTTTTACATACAATATTAATGAGAAATCAAACACCACAATTCTCTTGGTCTTTTAAGCACAAACAACATTTTTCCTCCTCTAAGTATCTCTACTCTGCAGAATTTTCTGTCCCATATACCTACATCACAACATACAACAACACAAGTCAATAAAAACATATATTACAACATTCAACTAAAAGAAGAGACGAAAATATATAATTAACCTTCCAAGCATCATAACCGTGGCCTGAGGGTTCGTCCCGGGCGAGAAATAGAAGGTGGAGCCGTCGATGACGCGCACCGAGTCGACGCCCATGACTCGATAATCACGGTCGACGACGCGGCCGACTTGGCAGCCTCCGTGGTAATGCCACAAGGTCATCACAGTATCTTTGCAGTACTGCTCAAAAGAATACGTAGAGGCAATGTGCTTCCCCCTGAGATTGATAGGCACAGATAGCACGAGTTTCTGCAGAGTCTCGAACGAGGCAAAGGGGTAGAGGAACTCCGACATGGCTCGGGATTGGACCACTCTCCTCAAAATCTCCATGCCTCCCACGCACCTCTCCAGGTCCCTAGGGTCTTGGAAGTAGTTGAATGTAACCCTAGGGTTTGTGTTCGGGTCTTTGCTCTGGAGTTCCATGTACCCGGTCGAGTAAGGACCCATTATCTTCTGTAACACTACGCCTACTTTAGTGTTGGGCCCTTGGTTCGCATGGGATCCTTCAACTAGTCCGGTGATGGTTCGGTTGGTTGGGAGGATCATGAATGGCTCCACGCTCTAGTAAAATCAATATGTACACCCACTTCAGATATTAAAACCGAGTCTATTATAATATTTAAATAGCTTTATTAAAATGAGACGAAGGGTAACATTTTTTTAACTTCTAGGTGCGAGTAAAAGTAGTGAAACACGAGATAACTTCTAGGTGTGAGCAAAAACAATTCATAACCTTTATTTTTAAAACCAATCATTTTTGTTATGAATTTTTTTAATTATTGCTGGTTTTAAAAATATTGTGCACACGTGTCAATATGTTCAGCATGACATATAACAGAGTTTCTGGATCCGTAGGCTGACCTGGTTAACGACATTGGCATAGTCTCGAGCCATGCCATGGAGCGAAGACAGCTCGACGAATCCACTGGCAGCTTCGATATAGCTCCCGACCTCAGAAATGCCCACCACTTGAACGAGGGAGATTTCGACCGGTAGACGGGAAGGGATGAGCAAGGCATTCATTGGATTATCGGACATACCCTGCCCTACTAGTGGTTGCTCCAATATTACATTTATGCCTTTAGCCTTTAGCTCATGGCCCGGCCCGATCCCGCTCAACATTAGAAGTTGCGGGCTGCCCATAGCACCCGCTGATACAATCACCTCATTTGCACCTCCTCTATTCAAGTACGCTATGTGGTGCTGCCCATTTGAGTCTTTGTAGAATACCCCGTATGCCTTAGGCCTCTTCCCTGCCAAAATTCATGCAATTTGGATTCTTTATTTTAAATAAATAAATAAACGTATATATATTAGTATAATCTCTTTTAACTCTTCCCAACATTTATATTCGTGTCTCATTCTTAATATAAATAAACATTATTATAATATAAAGAAGCTCGATTCAAATTTAATAATTATTCGAGATACTTCTTTATAAATGAAATTTACAGTAAATGTTAAAAAATAAATAATAAATGATAACTAGATTAATAAACTTTAGTAAATTGTAAAATTATATTTAATTATAATATAGAGAAATTGAAAAAGAAAAAACGTTTACATGATTAATAGTATCTCTGTTCTATTTTTCAAATTAATTAATTGGATTTTCTATTGCATTTCAGTGTTTTATCTCATGTTGCATTGTTAGATGATTGACACGTGTTAAAAATATTTCCTAAATCAACAACAATTTAAAAATTCGATAAACTAAAATGCTAAACATCTAGGGGAGAGCACTATTAGCCGAAATCAAAACCGAACCGAACCGAACCGAAATAAAAATTTGGTTCGTGTTATTCGGGTTTTTTTAGAATTTCAAAGTTTATTCGGTTTTGATATTCGGGTTTCGGGTTCGGGTTCGGGTTCAAGTTCGGGTAATTTTTTTAAAACCCGAATTTATATATATTAAAATTATTATTAATATTATATATATATATATATATATATATATATAATTTATAAAATTAATAAATCAACTAGGTTTTCAACTTCTGAGTTCTAATTCATAATTTATAGAATTAATATATGTATAATTATTATTGATAGGGACTATGGATAATTTTGAAGGTTGTAATAGTTATCAATGGACTATGGATAATAGGCATTGTAATGGATAATGGATAATTTTGCTATTATAAATTGTAGTAAAAACATTATTAGTATTGAGTTTGGATGAAAATTAGTATTGATTAAATTTATAAGTGAATAAAGCAATATATATATTTTCTATATTTTAAAAATAATTCGGATTTTCGGGTGAAAACCGAAAAAATCAAAATTAATTTCAGTTTTTCGGGTTCGGATTTTTTTTAATTCGGGTTCGGGTTCGGGTGTATTTTTCAAAATCCGAATTTTTTTCGGTTTTTCAATTTTTACTAAAAACCCTATCAGAAACCCGAATACTCACCCCTATAAACATCCGATACTGTAATAGTAAATGAAATATCAAAATGTAATAAAGGATCTAAATTGATTTTTTATACGGCTATTTAAGCTTAATAATTTTTATTTAACTTTTTATGCATGACTTTCTCAAAATTGAATACTTTAATTTTTTATAATTTTGAACCCTCTTAATTACCTGGTGATGTCCGGAACAAGATCCGGTGCACCGTGGCGTGCAAATAGACGGTAATCATTGCCGGATCGGCGTACTCCAGCAAATCGGCGGCGGTGTGGCGATAGCCATTGTCGTCGAAAATGGAACCCCCTACTTTAGTCCCTAGCAAGTGCTCGTAGGTGAAGCCGTTGAAGGGGGAGACGCCGGCGTCCAAGAGGCCGTCCTTCACCGCCGTCTGCCACTGCATTATCCGCGGCTGGTGCGCCACCTTTCTCTCCACCCACTCATACGACTCCCTCACCAGCCCCGCCTCCCACCCGGCATCGCGCACGTACTCATCGCTGGCGCGCGTGTAAAACCCGGCGTTGATGGCGGAGCCGCCTCCCAGTACCCGACCGCGGTGGTTGAAGACGCCGTCGGTGGAGATGAACAGCTGGGAGGCGGAGGTGGGCGACGTGTCGGCGAGTGATTTGATGAATCCCTGGATCTCCGTGACGTTCGGGTTGTCGTAGGGAAGGCCGCCCCTCTCGAGGAGCAGCACCTTTGTGGCTGAGGAGAGCGTCGCCGCCAGCGCGCAGCCGGCGGTGCCGCCGCCGACGATTACGTAGTCGTAGTTGGCCGCTGGTGGGGCTGAGGTGGCATCTTTTGCGAAGGACGTGTATGGAGCTGGTTAATGCAGTAAAAACAAATAAGTGGTTGGTTAGCAAATGATGACGTTTTGTAGTTGGTGCCTAACTCCCTTTTTTATTTTGAATTAAGTGCATTTAAGGTTCTTTTCATTTTTTCTTCTTGAGGAAAAAAATAGGTTTTTTTCTACCGTTTACTGAATATACGTTGTTTTATTCTCAATTTCCAGCAAATGTCAGTGTCAGAAGTCAAATAATACCACTAATTACACGTGGATTGCATAATATTCCCCGTTTACGGGCTAACCGTTGACTTTCTAGTTGATTTTGAGGTTTTATGGATTCTAAAACAGACTTTTGCGTAAATATTTTTTTTATAAGGTACTACAACACTTGTAGTACCTTATATAAAAAACCAAATTCAAAAAATCTATTTTGAAGTCTATTATTATAAAGCCTCAAAATCAGCTAAAAAATTAACAGGATCTAAAGACCTTGAACGGAGAGAGTATATTGTATTGAAGTACAATCAGGAATATAGTTGAGTGATGCATAATAATTGCAGGATGACATTAATGTGAAAGATAGTTAAAATAAATTTGTGGCAGAAAAAAAGAAAAAAATCATAGGATCAGAGTGCATGCAACTAACTATGCAAGAGAGATAGAGAGAGATGTAGAGAGAGACCTTTCTCTGCAAATGAAGAAACAACGAGGAAGAAAATCTCAAGAGAAACAGCAGCAGTGCAAACCCAGTTTCCATAAGCCATCATTTGTTTGTGAATTATAAGAAATCAAAGAAATGAGGATCAACCAACAGTTTCTTGAAGTGGAGAAAAATAAATTACACAGAATATAATCGCATCGGTGAACAACTCTTCTTTTTATAAGTAGATCAAAAGTAAAAAGAAAACTCAGCGTATAACATTATATTCTTTCTGGCACAAAGATTTTTGCAGCTCTTTTTACTCGATCGGAGAAATGAGAGGAAATTATTGTTGAACAAAATTATATAGGATGACTCGCTTCATATAAAGATTTCAACCCATTCATTAAAGAGTTGGTTGAGAATTCTCTTATCTGTCCAATAATTAAAAAAATAAGAATAAAAATGAAATACTTCACATTAGCAAAACGTTTTCTAGTCTCATCAATTCCACGTTTTGGTGATCTACTATTATTTTTTTATTATTATTATTATTTTCTGTATATACTTTTTCTTTGATTCTTTTTTAATTATATTTAATTTTACAATTATTTTTTAAAAATATTTTACAATTATTTATTAAGATCTTAATTGATAGTATTCAACTAGTGTTCCTGATTATTTCATGACGTTTAATTTCAAAGTTAGTTAAGAATTTATTATTAAGGTTGATTGATTTGTTATTAGGGTGAATAATTTTTAATTTTGACGAAATATTAATAAATATTATTTAAAAAATAGCTAATAGGAGTATTAAAATAATGGGTTTAATAGAGTAGTGGGACTCAAAAGGTTGTGGACCAAAGAATGAAATCTAGAGAATGGATCCCCTAGGGCGTACCTTGCCACATCAAATGCTTGCATTAAACGCACACAAATTGCGGATGAAACGTAAGTAGTGGTGCCAAAAAAATCGGAACCGGAGAACCGAACTGGGTTTTTAATTGGAACCGGCAATTTCAGGTTCCGAAACCGGAACCGCCGGTTTGGAACTTTCTGAGGAACCGGAGGTTCAGTTCCGGTTTCCTTTCCTAGGAACCTGTAAACCGGCGGTTCCCGGTTCCGAACCGTGGAACCGGCCAATAGTGTATTTTTTATTTTTATATTTATTTTATATATATTATATAGTGAAAATGGTGTCTCGTACCCCTTTTTACTTAGGCAACAAGAATTGTACCCGCGAAGATAAAAAGTATAAACATACCCAACATTTGCAATTTCGGACAAAAATACCCTTAATGAATTACACTTTTCTTGCTCTTTTCCCCTACATTTTCAACTCCCAATTTCAACTCCCTCCCTCTTTCAGCTCGAAATATTTTCCCCCCTTTACTTTCCCGAAAAATTAAACTCTTCTCTCAGCTTGATTTCCCCCCTTCTCAATTCGATATCCCTGACGAGCTCGACTCCGGCGGCTTAGGTTCCTGAAATATATCTGGTTGGACGGCAAATCGATATGGCGGCTTTTGACTTGAAGGTAAATTTGCGAATTGCTAAGCTAGTTTATCTGAATTTGAATGTGGAATGTGAGTATTTAGTTTATAAATTATCATCATTTGTAGCTAATTTTAGATGGGTAAGGTTGTATCTGAGTTGATTTTGAGTTTAAATGTAATTGCATGTCGTCGGAAGAGTTGGATCAATCGGGTGTGCAATGGTTCCAACTGTTCCACATGCTGCAGGCACAGTTAAAACTATTTCATCTGATTGATCCAACTGTTCCGACGCCTGCATGCATTGAACAGTTGGAACCGTAATACCCGATTGATCCAACTGTTCCAACTACTACTGTGATGGAATTATGTTTGATCCAATTTATGATCTGTCATTTCCTTTCTTCCAGATGTGGCCTAAAAACATATTGATTGCCCATGGAGGGGAGTGGTCCGAAAAGGATAGAACTTACATTGGCACTGAAGAAGAGTTGATTCCTAACCACCCACCAGGCCTATTTTCACTGATTTGTTGAGTAGGATTCAAATCCGCATAATGAAGCCCAAAAGTAAGTATGTGTATAAAGTAGTTGCACTGGTTGAGTCTGCTACCGGCCAAACTGCTAGAATGAAGATTACAGATGATTTTGAACTAGCTTATGTTCTGAATGAGTTGGAAGCCCTATATTATATGTTTCTACAACTCCGATAAATGACGAATTATTAGAGGCTGTAAATGACGATGTGGAAAGGCTGGCTAATGGCACAACTCTGGTGACTAATGCTTCTCGGTTAGGAAAACAGGCTTGGGTCGAGGTTTGGGAAAAAATTTGGATACAAATTTGAATACGGCTTTAGACAGGGATTTGAACACGGATTTAGAAAGGGATTTGGATCGGAATATGTGCAAGGACAGGGACATGGATATTTATAGGAATATCGATCGTGATCTGGGCGGGAATTTCGACATGGGTTTAGAATGGAATGACGATTGGGGTTTCCATGATAGTGATCACGATAGTGAGGGTAAACATGGTGATGGGGGTGATCATGACATGTTCGTTGCGTCCGTACAGCGTGCAGTTGATGACATGGACAGCCTTCAAAATATACCGATCAGCAATATTCAGCCTAATGTGGCATCTGCAGGCAGTAGGAATGATGCATTCGAGGGAGATCGTGAGTATGTTGGGTTGTGGAGCATCCCGTACGCATCGTTTGACATGAAATGGCCTAAAGCACATGAAAATATAGGTAATGAAGGCATTGGCGATGATACACTTTGTAAAGATGTTGTGTTTTCAAGCAAGGACAAATTGGTCACTGTCTTGGGGTTATTTCATCTTGCTAATCACGTATCGTTCGATACGCCACGTTCCTGCTCAAAACGATATACTGCTTAAAAGCAAGAAAGAGAATTGTTCTTTCGTCTGTCGCGCAATAGCATTGGGTGAGGCATGGGTGATACAGGAATGGGCACCGCACACGTGCCAAAAAGATTTAAGATTTCATTCTGAACCAACCATATGCTCTAAGGTTTTAGGTGCATATTTTGTTCCAAACTTGATGACAAAATGTGTTGTGTTAAGGCCGAGTGATATCCAATCGATGGTAAAGAAGAGATTTGGGGCCAAGATCCAATATCACACTGCACTGGCTGCTAGAAATCATGCACTGACAATGGTGTACGATGACTCCAACGATTCATTCAAGATGCTTCCGAAGTACCTATGGAAGATTGAGAGCAAAAATCCAGGATCTGTTACCGAGATAAAAGTCGATGAGACTGGAGGCCGTTTCCAATACTATTTCATGGCTCTAAGAGCGTGTATCCGAGGCTTCAAGGCTTGTCGCCTTGTGATTATGGTTGACGGCACACACCTAAAGGGGAAATACAAAGGCGTGTTGTTGGTGGTTGTCACAAAGGATGCAAACGTGCAGGTATTTCCATTAGCGTTTGGGTTGGCAGACAAAGAGACTGATGAATCATGGACTTAGTTCTTTCAATAGCTACGAGCTTCCTTTGGTTGTCCTAATCAATTGATGATCATTTCAGATCAACAAGCTATCATCAAGAATGCGATGGATGTTGTGTACCCCGGCGTACCTCATGGGCTTTGTATTTATCACTTACAAAAAAACATCAAGTTCTGGGGAGATCATGCCATTGCTTTATTCCAAGCTGCTGCACACGCATACCGGCCTCGTGACTTTGACACTGCAATAAATAATCTTAAAGCACGCTCTCCCGCTGCATATAATAAGGTGATGTTTGTTGATCCGAGTTAATGGACTTGTTTTAAGACCTCCGTGGGCCGATATATTTTTTAACATCCAATGCTGCCGAGTGCTTCAATGGCTATCTTCGATGGGCTAGAACTTTGTCAGTTTGTACTCTCTTGGAATGTATTCGGTCTCTTATTGGGCAGTTGTTTGTAGAACGGCATGCTCTATCTATCAGTCGAACTAACGAGTTGACTGAATTTGGGCAGAACAAACTGGGCAGATTAGCGGAGTTGGGTTCCACCATGAGTGTCGAAGCAATATCTTTAACAAAGTTCAAGGTGTCTGCATTGATGACGCATCATGTAGTCAATCTCAAGATGAAGCAATGCACCTGTCTTATCTTCGATGTCAACTTGATTCCATGCTCTCATGCTTCAGCAGCCTTACGGTAATCTTTATATGTTAGAAAAATTATTACTCATCGTTTATGTCGGCTTTGTTCAATTGGATCTATTTAGTTAATTGTGACAAATGTACCAAATGTATGGTGTCTGGAATAGTTGGTACATTTGTTCCAAGTTCCAGCTATTCCACCCAAGAAAATGCTAACATAATCAGTGTTTTTTATGTGGCAGCCACACGAAGCAGTCGCCAATCCCATACGTCACTTCTTATTACTCTACGGAGTCTTTGCGGGAAATCTATGCAGGTGAGGTGATGCCGGTTCCTATGCCGGATGATTGGAACTTGCCCGCGGCAGTTGCATCATAGGTCGTTGGAGCACCCTTAAATCCCAAACAAGCCGGCCGACCCCGTGTGCGCAGGGTCAGACATGTTTCAGAGTCATCATCTCGGAGATCTGGCATAATGCGATGTACGAGATGTGGGCAGCTCGGGCATTATCAAAATACTTGTCATGTTCCAATAACCATCTCTATCTCGTCTGCTGGAGAGGCCACGTCAACGGGTACAAAATGCCGCAGGCCCAAGACATACGGAATTTGCAAAGCTACTAGCCATACCCGAACCACGTGCATTCATAGGATTCCTCGTCCGCCGTAGAAGATAATTTTTCCCGTTTTCTAAATCATTGATCATGGTCATGTAATTTAACGATTTATTTGTTTCACAAATATTTACCTTCTACCGTCGATCCCGTAAGACGCATTATAGTGAAGTTGAGAATGTGTTTCCCAAGCTGAATGCATTGTGAAATCATGAAGCTTATTCTTTCACTTTTGTGTTTTGTCTTTTTGTTTTTGGACAAGATTCCCTTGAAGTTTATGCATGCATGCTTCCATGAAGATGACAGCCTTTGAATGGTCAAAAGATTCTCACAATAGCCAACAATACAAAGCTTATATAAGTGTTATACGTGGCCTAGTATAATCCGGTATTTCCATTAATGCTCTTGGTATTTCTTTCTTTTCTTCTCTCAAATAAGCAGATGGATTTTTCCACTCTAATTTCTCAAAAACACTACTTCTACAACCGCCCATGGAACAAGGCTCTTGATAAGGCATTCATTGACTATCTTATTTCACTGATGGAGAAATACCCCGAGCTCCAATACGCTCATGCTCCGGCGGAAGCCTTACTCGATGCGAAGGTCGTTCTCTTGAACAAAAATTCGAATCTCGGCCTCAACTAGGAGGATCTCTACTGCCGATTTAATTTTTTAAGAGACCGGTATACGACGTACAAGTGGATTCTTGCGCAAATAGGAACCGATTGGGATAGAGAGAGCAATCATGTGTTCACAAGTGATGCTAAATGGAGTGAGATGATCGAGGTAACATTTTCGATTTCAAATTTGTAACCCCTAGTACTGTCCATTTTCAAGTTTGTGTGAATTTCATGCCTTTGTTATTGTTTGTTGCAGGCAAAGGCGATGGCTAAAGCTTACTATAACCATGGAGAGCCACTATATGATGAGATGATGATCCTTTTTGCACTGGACAATGTGAAGAACGAAGACATATCCGTTGTGAACTTGGAGTCGAGTGAAACTTCTCTTGAGGTTACATCTCCACTATTGAACTCACGAGGCCGGCGTTTATTCGATGGCAAGACGAACCACACAAAATCCCCGGCGATGAACTTTGGCCCAAGGAAGCCCTGTACTACGGAGAGCCAAAAAACAACTACCAGCCATGGCCAAAGCTCAACATCGTCAACCTCAATGCTCATATGGTGGAAGCCATGAAATAGCCAACTAGTGGGGATGTGCACTTGCTTCACTTTGTTAGTTTTTTTTAATTTTGTGGTTGTACTCTAAATATGTTTAGTTAATTTTAAATTTAGTAGCATATGGTTGCGAGTACGGATGAAATTTACACTAAGTTTAACTTGTTTAGTATTAACTTGTAACAGTTGGATCTATGTCTAACTTGTTTAGTATTAACTTGTAACAGTTGGAGCTATTTTTCAAAATAGTTCCAAATATTCCATTAACCGTATCGAAGTCGGGGGTAACTTTTCCAAGTATTAGTTGTCACAAATGGATCTATTTGCCCCAATAAGTTCCAATTGTTCCGACTTGCAAGGACGTTATGGTGGGATAATTAAGATCATACAATGTCACAATAGGACACACCCGGCCAGCGCTTAACAAAATAGAAGCAACATTTAATTACAAAACACAACTGATTTATGCTACACGAACCTACACATAAAGTTACAAGAACCACGACAATTGCAACCCCTCACAAAACAAGTGCAGTCTTGCATTTTTAAGATTCTGCTTCAAGAATTACAGCTTCCAGTTTCACTTCAAGACAGTCTATTTCCCCCTTGCTTGTGTGAGTTCGTCCTTCAATATTTCCTCCACCAATTCTTTGTGTCGTAGCTTCGCTTCGTACATTTGTGAGAGGGTTTTCAGACGAATATAGCAACCCTTAGGGCATGAGTTTCACGGCGTTGGGCAGCCGATCCATTGGAAGAATTCACAATCATCCCACTGTAAAATTGACTGAAGTACATAAGAACCCTAATTCATTAAAGTAAAATTGATTAAAGTACATAAGAACCCTAATCCCAACTTTTAGAACTATTAAATCTCACATCTCTTACAGAACAAGCGAAATAACGCCCTCCAGCATCGGCCCCAACATTCTCCGTCATATTGTCCGTCTGTATTTCATGGCCGCAATTGGGCCGGGAATGAACTGCAGTTTTCATTGATGACGATGAGGTGCACAATGATGATGAATACTCAGAAGCATTCATTAGCGGAAAGTGATTCTACTTCCTCTGAAGCCCTAATTAAATACCCAACCTAAAACGGCCTCATTTAACCTATTTCATTTTAATAATATAGAACTCTATAGTCAGCAATTTGTAAATAGAACCGGTACGAGTTTACCGGTTTTTTTGCCGGTTCTTACCGCGGTGGACCGGCTCTATATTTTGCATATTAAAGATTTGTTTTCCAGTTAAGACATGGAACAGTATGAACAATCGGGTGTAATAGTTCCAACTTTTCCAAGCCTCCTGACTGCATGGAACAACTAGCACAAATACAATTGGATGTATGAATAATAGATCCAACTGATCCATGTGTTCTAGCTTCCTACCTAGCACATGCATTGTATGTAAAAGTTGGAACTATTTTACGAAATGGATCCAAATGTTGCAAGTGTTTCACAAAGCAGCGTATCACAAGCACGCTACAGTTATATAATATGTTAATATAATATAAGCATTCATTAGCAACATAATACTGCAAACCCAACCTACATATCCGATTACAGCCAAAAGCTAAACCGAATATAAATACTAAACCTATCATAACCTAATTGTGCTAAATGTTTGTGATTTCCCAGAATGATGAAACATGCATACATAAAAACCAAACTGCAATAGTTGTTTTAATCATCAATTTCCCATGAAACTGTGGTCCCATCCGTGCTAAATTTGAATATGGACTCGGCAATGTGATTTCTAAAATCCTGAATATCGGCTTTGGTCATCTTCTTATCAGGCACACCCTTCAGTCGGTTCTGAGCGTATAATATTGCCAGCGGGCCACAACTTGTGCTGTCATCCTGCTTGATCTTGTTCACTTTAGGAATGCGATGCTCCCATTGTGAGTAGATGGGCACGACCTGATGAAGCCTTCTTTCATAGAAGTTGACCTACTTCACCACTTGTGGAATAATACGGGCTACAGGCTCGAACGCGACTGATCTGATTTGAAGATGGGCTTCATGGAATTGTGCTGGTTGGAGTCCCAAATCTCCACCGTGCACTGATTCAGGTCGAGGACACAACTTGCCCAATGGTGATTGAAACAACAGACCATGAGCACCTAAAGGAATAGTATTCAACCAATTTTTATTATAGTTGGAACAATATTAGAATATAGTTCCAGCTTGAAAACTGTTTCTACATAAACACATAATCGGATAAAAGTTCATTTCTAAATAATTACCTGATTTGCTTCGTCCCAGCTTTCCAGGTGCCCCCACTTGGGCATCCGCCCATTGACAAACTTAGACAGCCTCTGAAGGTCTTCGTCTTTTACCTGCTCCTCCTCATCAAACCTGATGGATCCCACTCTGTTTTTCTCTATGTCTGTCCAAACTTCTAGTATCACTTGCTTGCAATTGCAAGTAGGTTTTGCATGAAGAAAAATAAATAAAAGTTAAATAAAATGAAAAAAAGTATGAAACTTACATAAAAGGCGCATCCCGTGATCCTTATGCCCTTCTTTACTCTATGAACTCCAGCTATGGACGGGTCAGTGGCTAGAATAGAGAGGTATGGCTCGACGTGCTCAGTCTCCAGTTGAATTGTTACATCTTTGATATCCACAAAAAACTGTTTGCCAACTAGATAGGGCCAGCCAACATTCCTCCTGAAGTAGAAATGTTTCATGAATTCACTTGACAGAACAACTGAATCGTATTTCTACAGAAAGAAAAAAAGAAAGGTATACTTACTCCTCTCCACCAGAGCTCCTCATGAAGCGCTCGAAGTCTATGCCCCTGACATCATTGGGTGAGAAAGGGCTCCTTAATGCTCTTGCAGGCTTCCTCTTTCTACCTGTTCTCTTATAAGTGACAATAGCCCCTTAGTTTGCTATCGCTTCCTCTTCCAATTGTTGTTCACTTGTCCTTTCTTCTGATACTGTGGCATCGGCTCGGCTTACAGAGGCATGGGGATGGGGAGTTGAGAATGGAAGCTCATCATTCAGCGGCAGCAGCTCCTCATTTAATATTAATCTCTGAAATGCACGTATCCCAGCCAGCTCTTTAGCCATTTGGGCAGCGGTGTGGGGGTCGTCTGTCAGTGGCTTGGCATCATATTCGGTAGGAAAGTTAGAGAGATCCAATGAATGAAAAAAAAAAGTTGGAAACATGTGGAACAATTAGATCTACTGGAACACTCGGAACAGTTTGCTAAAGATGTTCCAACAGATCCACCTGTTCCGACATATAACAAATGAATGAATTCAAAAAAATGGAACAATTCATACCAATCCAGCCATTTCAGCGTCTCCAGCGTCTCCTTCAACTGCCTTTTGCAACTCCCCATCATCAGCATGAGCATTACCATCCACAGCATGGGCAACAACATCCTCGTCAGCCTCATGAATATCCCCTTCATGAGCATGGGATGTACCGGCCTCAGCATCTCCTCAGCCTCCCTATCACCTTCAGCCTGGCCATCACCTACAACTTGATGCTCCTCAACCGCAGCATCGTGTGCTTGATCATCCTCATAAACTACCTCATTATCTTTCTCATCCAGGTGCTCTCCATCCTCTTCTTGATCATTTTGTTCTCCTTCTCCGTCTCCTTCACCTTCATTGTTATCTTCACCTCCTTCACCATCATTTTCATCCACTGGCATGTCCTCCATGCGTGCTGCGCTGACTTCATGATTGTTGTAATTTTGTTCACGGCCGGGAAAGAGAAGAGCCGTCATCTTGCTAACCACCAGCTCAGCAACTTTCTCTGCAAACTCCAAGCTTGCCTCGAGCTCATGCCTCACTCTCTTTGTTGCGTCTTCGTAATCTCTTTGACCAGTTTTCACTTCCTGCTGACTGTGAGGGTGTATACGGCGTCGTCTTGCTCTTCCTCTTCATTGGCAACACCGGTAACTATGCTCTGTCCTCGCCGTTCACCAGCTGCACTGGATTCTGGAGGAAAACCGTCCCTCCTCGGTGGAATCGGTGGGAGTGGTGTTTGTATAGCTCTTCTCCTTGCCGCCATAACTAACTGTGAAGTGTAGATGAGGGAGAATGGCGTCCCTTCAGCCTCTACAGACTTGATGTACCTGCGCCGTACTTCCTTGTGATCAGGCTGAAGCGGTGCTCGGATCTGCAACATAAATTAACAATCTCTCAATAATGATGGTTTACATGGAAAAGGGAAAAAACAAAACAAACAAGTAACATAGAACATCATGTGGAACAGTTGTAACTAAACAACACAATAGATCCAACTATTCTACGTGTTAATGTAGTTACCTAGTCCACAATGCGTAGAACAACTGTAACTGTATTCAACAGATAGATCCAACTGTTCCACGTGTTCATGCAGTTAAGGAATCCATAATGCGGTGGAATAGTTGTAACTATATACTATAAAAGATCCAAATGTTCCAATGGGTAATTGTTTTCACCTGTGTGATCTCGACATCCAGATAGATTAGCCTCTACAGTAGGTATAGCTTAGCCCACTGGGGACTGGTAATTCCTTCTCACCCTTCTACCAAAAGACTTTCCCAGATCAGGGAAGGCCTCATATATCCAGCCCTAATTCATAGAAAAATGCAAAACTTTAAGAATCTATTTATTTAATTAACTAAAAATGCTCATTGCAGTGAAATGACGAGTAGTGTGGCCACATACGAGGAAAGCTAGCGTGTTGCCGGTCAAGTGATAGCTCTTCGAAGGAATTTGAAATTTCACAGACTTCAATGCAGTCACCAGAAGTTGGTAAGAAATGCTACCCCAAGGGAATTTAGCCCACTCTCTCCTGTCCTCAACCAGGACCCATTCCCAGTCGGGAATCTTGCCGGATGCTCCGTCCAATCCCATAATAATGTGTGCTACAATAAGAATCTCAGAAAGCTTCATGCACTCCTCACCATCAAGACCTTCCCAATTTATGCCAACCAAGTACCAATACCAGAGAGTGTTTGGATACATAGGGTTGTTTCCAAAATATCGGGTGTAGAGAGAGTTCTCTGGTATCATGCTGTGCAAACGGATCAAAATCACTAGGCCCAAATTGTAGACCCGTGACGAGAACAACCCAAACTCCATTCGTCCAAATTTAACTACCTCACCGTTCACCATGAAAAATACGGCATTAGGTCAGGGTCTGGGGTACCTCTTGCTTCCCTGCTAATTAGATGGTGAATGCATTTCCCAGACTTCGATATTATATTTGGAAATCTCATGTAATCTCTGAATACACTTTTATCCATTTCAGCTACAGTAGCTTCTCCAAATTCTTCTAGTCTGCCCTGGATCACAGATACGATATCCTCCTTACCGGTGAGCAACAATTTGTAATATTCTTCATATTGCATGTGTTGGCGGGATTCGTCCCATGTAACCTTGAAAAAATCAGCACAAAATGTTAGTATAATAGACTATACTAACAATAAATAGCTCCCATTGTTACAATATTTCCAGACCATGCCACATGGAACATTTGGAACATGTGGAACTATTTATGACATCGTTCCCACTTAACTAACCCTAAACCGCCCAATGAAACAACCGCCCCCGAAAACCACCCAAAAAACAGCCAATAAACGACCCCCAAGCAAGAGAAGAATGAAAAAAAACAAAGAATTTGAAGTGTTGCAAATGTTATCCACAAAAATTTGAGTCGAAACCTTTAATTTCACAAAGAAAGCAAAGTGCATAACCAAATACAGCAAAAACAACCTCCAATCTTGAACATATTCCTTCAAATACACTTAAAATTACAGTATATGAACTAAACCCAGTTGCATGTTCATTTTTTACAGAAAAATATAATAAGAAGCCCAGAATCAAATAATATACCACCAAAATCTACAATATGCTTAAAAATCGAAAGAAACCCTCAGAAAAATTCGCAAAAATGCAACTTTCACTAAAATCGACCACCAGCACCACTAAAGCCAAACAAAAAATACATAACCCACCAATATTCTTCAAAATCCACTGATTAAAACCATACCTCGACTTGGTTATTTGGATTCGAAGTCGACGCAGAGGCCATTGCTGGTAGCGCGGGTCAAGGGATGGGCTTCTACTTGAATCGCGGCTGAATGTCGGAGGCTAGGGATTCAGAAATCGATGTGGTTCTTTAGAGAAAGCGGATGGAATAGAAATGAAATGAGGAAGTTGGAGGGTCGCTGCAAGAGTTTTGATTACCACCGAAAGGCGCGACGATTGTATTGGGGAAAAAACTACCTATTTTCGAATTTCAAAAACTGAGGGCAAATTGGTCCGAAAATATAAAAATTAGGTATAACTTAAGTTTTTTATGTTTGTGGGTATAATTCTATTTCACTAAGTTTAAATGGGTATATCAAATAATGCCCCTATTATATATGTATTGTGTTTCAACAATTGATTTATATTTGATGTTTAAATACATTGCTAATTATTTTTATGCTAATATGATACATTTCAAATTATTAATATTTTAATTTCATTATATTTTAAATACGTTACTAATTAGTTATATTCTAATTTCATTATTGTAATCTAATTTCATTATATTTGACTAACTTATTAAGACCCACTTAGATCAATCCCTTAGGTACATGTATAATGACTTCATAGAGAAGTATGAGAGGCAAGTTGAGGTTTTGTACGTAGCACTAAATCTAGACGTAGACTTGGAAATTAGTAGTAGTAGTCAACGTGCCCAACAACTTCAAAATTTCTTTCTCAATGAGGTTTTAATAAATCATAAACTAGTGTTATTTTAAATTCATAGACGAGTACTATTTTTTCTTTTTTTCTCAATGAGGTTTTAACGAGGCTCGATCTTTGGAATCAACATATGATCTACAAGGTTTTAGGTGTGATAAATCAAAAAAAAATCAAACAATATCGCACTTGTTATATTTTATAATTTTCTTACCATTTTTTAACAATTGATTATTGATGATTTGAATTGTCTTTCAATTAAATTGGGATTGAAAATCAACGAAGATGAATAATTGGTCGAAAAAACATAAAAAATAAAATAAAAAAATAATAAGGGTTCACATCCGGGTAGAACCGGAACCGGCATTTCTAGAACCGGAATCGAAACCGTGTACTTGCCGGTTCGGTTTCGGTTCCTCCACCATGAAACCGGAACCGTGGGCAGCTCTAAACGTAAGGATATTTGTGTTTCTTTTCAATTTTTTATAATATTTTCATTCTGGCGTTTTGTCCCAAACAATAAATTAAGAAAATGTATTTATAGCACCTAATTATGAAAAATGAACCCTAAGAAAAACGGCTAACTAAAATTCAATAATAAAAATATAAAATGGTTTTATAAATGATTTATTCCTCTTAGTTATCTTAAAATAAAATAAAACAATTGGCTAAATAATAATATTTTTTATGTTTCATGCGCATATGTGTGCCATTTAATGCACAACTAACATTTGCATATGCTGTGGCAAGGTACACAACAGGGATCCATGCCCTCAAATTTATTCCAAGTGTTTTTTTTTTTTTTTCTTTCTTTCTTTGAAAAAAAAAAACCGAGATCATTTTCCTTTTCCGTCTCATGTTTTTCTTATTGTAATTTATTATAGGATTGTTGAGTTTGGCTGTACATTATACTTTTTACTTGTAACGGAGTAATTTGTAAGTTGTAATTTGTAATCTATCGCGTAATCATATATCGATCTAAGTTGTAATTTGTAATTTGTACTTTCAGATAAATTTAGTTTCCTTCATTAATATTTTTGTTCAAAAAATCCCCAAATAATAACTTTTAATTTGTTATAGTCACATGTATTAAGTTCCTCCACACAATGGAATTGGAACTACTTGGAATCCCTTATCTAACTCTACTAGTTTCATCCGTGTTCCACTATCCCCTTTTTTTCTTTTTTTTCTTTCTTTTTTTTATTATTATTTTTTTTATTTCCTTTTCAGTTTCAACTTATCGTGTTTTACTTTACTTTCATACTTATCAATTGGGTTGAATTAGAATTTATTATAATTCTCTAATTGTTGGTTCCAAAATAAATGAACATGTATAAATGGGGTGAATACACGTGTGTTGCACAATGCAATTTTTTTTTATTTATTATTATTATTATTATTATTATTATTATTATTATTATTATTATTTATGAACCTTGCCCCAAATTTAGCAACATTGATGATAAAGTCATGATAGCTAATTGAATCAGATCATTTTAACAACTGTACTTAGTAGTTTGTCAGATGGACCAAAGTCAGTATGCTATATACGTGTGAGAGTTTAATTTTATAGTTATTCTTTTAGAATTTATAATTATTTTTAGCATTAATTTGAATTATATTAGCTAAAATAAGAGAGTTGATGAATCAAAAATAGGATATATTATTTTCAAAATTTTCAAAATTTAATTATAAATTTTTATTACTTCTGATTTATTATAATATTAAAATTTTATTTTTATAACACATATTATAAAATCAATAAAAATTCATGTTTAAAACTCGCTCATTGATGACATGTAGATATAGTCCAGAAAGTAACCTACAATAATTATAATCCGCATCTTCTGTCTATGCCATAATTATTTTTTTTTCTTCTTATTCGCAAGTAAACTGTACTCCCTCCCTTCTTTTAATAATAATTTTATGCTTTATTCGTCCCACAAAGTTTTTTCCCAATTATATATAATATTATACTTATACTATTCATAATTGTAAAAAGATTACACATTCTCTTAATTTTCATGCCCAAATTAAGAGACGACTGGATCATAAAATTATTGTTAAAAGAAACAGGACGCTATCTTTGAAAACAGACGGAGTATTATTTACTCACTTCCCAAGGCCAAAATTCTGTGGTGTAGGATTTTGTTGCCCATATACCTGCACCATAAGACGGAATAACCATTCAAGAATCCAAATAAAATTTAAATAAATATATATATATATACATAATCAGATATATTGTAACCCTAACCATATTACCTTCCAAGCATCATAACCGTGGCCTGAGGATTAGTTCCCGGCGACTCATGAAAGGTGGAGCCATCAACAACACGCAAGGAATCCACACCAACAACCTTATAATCGCGATCGACGATGCTGCCCACGTGGCAACCTCCATGATAATGCCATATAGTCATGACAGTGTCTATGCAAAATTGCTCCAATGAATGAGTTGCATTGGCGTGTTTCTTCCTCAGATTCATGGGAATCGACAACATCAACTCCATCAATGAATTGAAGGAGCTATTCTCGCTTCGAAACCTAGAGAGAGATGGCGATTCCACGACCTTCTTCAACATTTCCATGCCTTCTGCGCACCTCTGCAGGTCTCTAGCATCCTTAAAGTAGTTGAATGTTACTTTCGGATTCTCGTTCGGGTCCTTACTTTGAAGCTCCATATACCCGGTTGAGAATGGTCGGCTTATCTTATTACCGAGGACTCCGGTTTCGGATCCGTTAATTAGGGTTTGGTTGGTGGGAATCGTCATGGACTCAATGCCCTGAGTGTCAAGCATCAGGTCGTCCTTGTTATTTAATACTCCCTCCGTCTACGGAAATTAGACATAGTCAATTTTTTAGCTGGTATTGGGGATTTCTAGTGACGAGTTTATAATAAGATTTTTGTCGTAGTATTATATGAAAAAGAATAGTACTCCAAAAATTTACTTTAAAACTCATCTTTATAAGACCCCAAAATCAGCTAAAAGACAGACTATTTCTAGTTTTTATGGATATAAGAAATATTATATGTTATTCAAACCGAAAAAAATATTATAGAATAAGTAAAATAATATATGATTTATTCGAGATATGGATGGCTAGACGAATCGACCTGGTTCCCGAAGCTTGTGGGGTCTTTAAGCGAGTAGACCTCAATGAAGCCACTGTATGATTCTATGTAACTACCAATGTCATCATTTATGCCCACTACTTGAATGAGGGACATATCTACTGCCTTATTATTGCGTGAAGGTATTACCAAATTATTTCGTGGATTATCAGCCATGCCTTGGCCCACTATTGGTTGGTCCAATACTACACTTATTCCCATGGCCCGTAGCTTTTGGGCCGGCCCGATACCACTCAGCATCAACATTTGTGGGCTGCCCATTGCACCGGCTGATACTATGATTTCGTTCAAACTCCCATTTTTCAGATATGCTTCGTGTGTTTTGCCTTTCGAGTCTTTGAACACAACTCCACTTGCCTTGGGTTTTTTCCCTTCAACAAACAAATCTAGAATCAATGGGGAGAAAGTTTTTGAACAACAATAATTTACTCCTAATTAGTTTAGGTGTCTGGGTATACACACTATACTATTTATTAATGGGTATACTATTAGATCTAGTATAATCCAATTTATTTAGGGAGTGCATGTTCTCTTTAGTAGATTAAAAAAAAAAAATGAAAGGATGGGATATGAAAATAATGAAAACATATGTGAGAAAAATATTATTACTATAAACTTCCATGAAAATATTACTCATGCAAGCTACATGCACTTCATCCAAGCGCACATCATAATTTTCTAATAATATATTATATATATTTTATATTAATAAAATAATATATTATGAGGAGTAGGTAGTATACCCACTATAGAAATACTATGGCTGTGGAGGATTTTTTTTTTTACATTTTGACTGCGAAAAATTATTCATTATATAAAATAAGTGAATATAAATAAAATAGTGAAAAATACTTATTTACCCATATTTTCGAACACGTCCTGATTATTCTAAGCATGCAAAATTTCAATTATCACTGATTTTTGGAAAAATTGTGGAAACGTGGTGATCATCTATTGATGCAATAAGAAATGAAATGTCACGCGGATGGACTTGCTATAGAAGATACGAATTGATGAAATTGAAAATCAAGCTCCACAACCTTGTGAAATTGGTGATTGATCCTTTTATAAGAAATAAATTAAAAATAAAATAAAAAGGAAACTTGTGAAATTGGGGAGTAGTTCTAACCTGGTGGGCTCTTAAACAAGATGTGTTGCACCACTGAATTCAAGTAAAGAGTAATATTGGTGGGGTCGGCATACTCCAATAAATCAGCAGCACTGTGCCTAACCCCATTTTCATCAAAGATCGATCCCCCAATTTTAGTCCCCTGCAAATGATCGTACGTGAATCCATTGTACGGCGGCGCCACCCCGGATTCCACCAGTCCATCCCTCACCGTCACTTCCCACGGCCGCAGCCGCGGCCTAAAAGCTACCTTCCTCTCCACCCAGGCATATGACTCCTTCACTAGCTGCGCCTCCCATCCCGCCCTCTCCACGTAATCGCTGCTCGCGTGCGTGTAGAACCCACCGTTGATGGCGGAGCTGCCGCCCAGTACGCGGCCGCGGTGGTTGAAGACGCCGTCGGTGGAAACGAACATCTGCGCGGCGGAGGTCGGCGAGGTGTCCGCCAGTGATTTCGGAAAACCCGCCAAGTGTGTGAGATTTGGGTTGTCATACGGCAGGCCGCCTCTCTCGAGGAGCAGTACCTTTGCGGAGGCGGAGAGCGTCGCTGCTAGCGGGCATCCGGCGGTGCCGCCGCCAATTACGATGTAGTCGTAGTACTCCGTTGCCGGAGCTGATGTCGCGTCCTTTGCGAAGGACTTGTACGGAGCTGAATAATTATATAAAGTCACACAAAAAGAACAAATATTTATTAAGCAAGTAGTACTTAATTAACTCTTGAAAATATTTAGATTTTTAATATGAAATGTTACAATAACCGACGGAGCGAGTAATATAAATTTATTTTTTATTTTTTTGAGAAAAAGATGTATGTTAATTATACAGTTAATTGTTAGCCAAACAATTGCAAATTAAACTAAATTATTTTCGGGTGTGTGTGTGAGAGAGAGACCTTTCTCTGCCAGAGAAGGCACGATCAAGATGTCAAGAAAAGCTGCAAGAATAGCAATCCATTTTCCAAAAGCCGTAGCCATCGTATATTTAAGAATTATATACTCCGTATTTGAATAAGGAACAATATAGTTCTATTAGACGTCTCCTCTATTTATAAGCGCATCAAGAAAAGAGACGGTGACAAAAGCAACAATTATACATTCAAGAGGAATAATAGTTGAACTATGTTACAACTATAAAATTGTGTAAACCAGGTTTGGATCAAACCGCTTTAAAAATTGTGTGTATGTATTTTTAGGTTAAACACCAATTTAAAACTGTTTTTCCTAAACTGCATAATTTCCATAACAAAACTAGTTGCTAATCACATTCAGCAACTAGCATTTCTTTCACACACAAACTTGCACTCTGCACGTTTTGCATTAAAAGAAAAATATATTTTCAGCAAACTTAAAATTGAGTAGAACTAGGTCTCACACTTCCGCACACACAAGTTGTTAAAAACAGCCTGCTAATCATCTCCAAGTGTCAGCAAGCCGAGTTCAACACCTCACTCCTCAATGCATCATTCATTCTATATGCTAATAAATCAGCATGCACTGTAAGAGGCTGAGTCAAGACAAAAAGGTCGATAAGTTGTCACCGACAACACACACGTGTATTCACCTCTCTACACATGTGAAGATTTGCTCTAAACGGGACCATCAAAAATTAAATCCTACTAAAAAAACTAAACTCTAAATGAAAAAATTATTAATGTGATATTACTGCATGAGTCGTGGGCACATTAAAATAAATTTATACATGTGCCCACGATGAAAAAATGAGCATTTACTGATATCATAAAATAAATCATTGAATTTATTCGTTTGGTTATATTATCTTATGCCTGTGGGATTGTATTGTTCCCTCATTTATTTTTTCCTAGCTAATATATATAGACTAGGGAAGATCTCATTGACTTGTATAGATTGTAAAGTCTAGCTGCGAATTATTCAACGCAAATATAATATTTATATATACACGGCATCAGTCTAGGCAACTGAAACCCTAAGCTCTTGCCGCCACAACTCTCTTCTTCTCTTATCTCATGCACGCCACTACTCTTATACTAATTAGACTATTATAAAATAAATTAGTTCATTAATTTTCTAATTTTAAACTTTTCCATTATTAGTCATAAAAAATCTATATATAATTAAGGAATGATTCATTTAGAAATAAGTCATACTATGATAAATGCAAAAAATCTTAAATTTATACATAATCATGTTTATATTTTGGCCATACTTATTTATATACAATTTGTGTTTAAATATTATCATGCTTAAATATTTAAGATTTCGTTGTAATATTATAAGATTTCGTTGTCATCGATGCATAGTCTTGTTCATTCATTACATGCTCAATTTTTCTCCGTAACTCGTATTAGCTAGCTATGTCACGTTGTTTGAATAGCTTAATAGAAAACATAAATTTGTTAGACGAGAGTTGATTTCTTTAATTAATGATTCGGGCTGATTTCCCTCTTTACACATATAGGGGGCCAACATATATAAGGACCGCAATGGAAAAGATAAAACAAATTAAAAGCCTATCGAACATCAATTAACAGCCACTTAGTTTGGTGAAAACTACAAATGCTATATAACTAGATTGATTAATTTTCACCGAACTTGTATATTTGTATATTTTTACGTGTATGGGGAATATACATATATGTATCATGTTCACTTGCAATTTATCATTTTTGAAATCATTAACAAGAAATTTAAAGATCATGCCATGGAGGACTCAAATTCGGGACCTTTGGTTTCGAACATTAACCCCCTACCGCTAGGCCAACACACGCACTGCAATTTATCATTTTGCTGCCGAGTACCGATTCACCAAGTCGGTATCAAGGAAGCTAATTAGTGCGATGTGAATCTTTCTCTTTTCTTATCGTGGTAATTAATGAAAAGTTATTTTATATTGTGGCTAACTAATAAGAGTATATTATGATAGTAGGGAATGACACTAACCAAAAAAATAGCGTTAAGGGTAAGTTAAGTGGAACCATTGTACTAAAATAAATGTATTAACACTTTTCATGGACGCCAAAAACAAAAAGACTATCGCACTTTTCATGGACGGAACTTAGGGATAGACAGTTTGCAGTTAGATCGGCAAATATCAACACAATGTCAGTAGGAAGTGTGTACACCCTTCGTTATGTCCTAGGTCTTTAATCTCTGATTTTTCTAGTGTGCTTATTTGCTTTGTTGTTTAAAGAATCTTATACTAGTTTAGTTAATTTCTCAAAACAAAATTGGTTTAGAATGATAAGGAATTTTTTTTTTTCATATTTGTGTTACCATTTTTAATTAGAAGCCAAGTTAAGTTTCCGATAGAATACGACATTAATAGCTTATCTGAACTAAGATAGATCTTGTACTATTGCGAAAACCTAGTGTATACATTTAGGTTAAACAATTCGTTTTGAGTCCAACACGTGATCATATAACTAAAATTCTTTTTTATTTTATTTTTTTTGCGCTAACACATGTACACTCACACACATCCAAGATGTTGGAGTTTAACTAACATAAACTAATTGATCATATAACTAAAACTCCTTTTTTTTTTTTTTTTGCACTAACACATGTACACTCACACACATCCAAGATGTTGGAGTTTAACTAACATAAACTAACTGAACTAAAGCTCTTAATTATTTCTAATGATTGGAAAAAGTATATTCTTTTGTGTATTTGTGTAAGTAAATAGAAAAGGTAAGCAACCTAACAAATCTCTTATTATTATTTTTTTTTCTTTTTAAAAGAGAACCAATAATAGTTCCTCATTTCCCCCTTTAACATGACTCGAACCCCCGACCTATTGGTTGGAGGGGAAACGTCTTACCAATTGAGTGAGTGTTTTTTCTTAAAGAAGAATCAATAATAGTTTTTCCAATTAATGTGAATGGATCCCCAACCTTTTGGTTGGAGATTGAGGAATATGCTTATATATTACTGTGCTAATATCCATAAGTAGTCATTCTCATAAAACAAAAAAAAAAATTGGCCACCAATAAGTAAATGGTCTAATTTTAGCCATTTTTTACATGGAATGACATTTATACCCTTAATAAAATTCAATTAAAAAAATAAATGAAAACTTCAATCTGAATCTCTAATTCTTCTCTCTCTTTCTCGTCTCTCCCTTACTCTCTCTCTTTCGGCACGCACCAACAACAGCTGTTGTATTCTGCCGCCCTCCCCTATCGTTGCCTCTGAATCTCGCTGCTCGGCGCTGTCGCACCTCACCCCTTCGTCTGTATTCTCCCTCTTTCTCTCTTTCCCTTTCTCTCTCTATATCTATATCCCTCTCTCCATATATCTCTATCTCCATGTCTATCTCTCTATTCAACTTTTGAAATTTACTGCCTTCATCTTCCTCCAGACGCCACTTCCATTCTATGAAGCTTTGGCCGCCGGATCAAGTGCCGCCACGGCCATTCGTCGGCGCTACCGCAATAACAACCTCGTCATAATTGTATGTGTGAGCACGATCACGATTATTTCGTTTGTATTCGTGATCATGCACACAAACACGAGCAAAAACGATCGTGAAGTCTGTTCGTGCTCACGAACACGAAGAAAACGAGCATGTTCGTGCACACGAACACGAAGAAAACGAGTGTGTTCGTGCACACGAACACGAAAAAAATAAGTGTGTTCGTGCACACTAGTGAAACAAGGGCGTGAAGATTGATCGACAACTGCAATTGTTGCGGCGGCGGCGATTACAACAACTGCATCGTCGGTAGAAAATGAGATAGGCAACATCGATACGCGCCGGCGGAGCATGTCTGACGGCGGTGGCGGCAACGACAGTGGGGATCGACGAGATTAGGGAGAGGATGGCTGCGGTCAGGGGCGGACCCAGACTATATTATTGAGGGGAGCTCAATTAACCTCTATATCTTTTTATTGTCAATTTCTTCTTCATGTGACAACAAAGTGGGGGAGCTAAGACAAAAAAATTCAATAAATCAAAAAAAAATCAGTTATAAAAAATATAAAAATAATAATTGGAGGGAGCCAATGCTCCCCATTGTCTCTTACTGGGTCCGCCAGTGGCTGCGGTTGTTCCATCTCTCGATTGAATGAGCGACCACCATGTTTCTCGGTTGGAGGAGGAGTTAATTGGTGGCAGCAGCAGCGACGGCTATGGCGGCGGTTGAAAAAAGGTGGAAGGCGAGAAGAGAGAGAGGAGGGAGGAGGGGGAGATTTTTGGAGTTGCAGGTTGTGGAGGGTGGGGGTTGCTGACGGATAGAGTAGGGTTTTTTTTTTTTTTAATTAAATTTCAATAAGGGTAAAAATGTCTTATTATGTAAAAAATGGCTAAAATTAGGCTATTGTTTTATTGTTGGCTAAAAAAGAATTTTCTCTTATGATAATGGCTATTTGAGGATTTGCCTCTATATCACTTTACCTAAGATTTCACATGTAAGCCTTTTTCTTATTAATTTTAATAATCATAAAAGGAGAAAGAAATGAAGGGAGCTGGTATATTTAGGTTTATGAATTCGGAAAGTTTAACTTTTGTGATAACTAAAATGTGACTACTAAAACTGGATCAGCACATCGATACTTTCGTGGTTAGGGAGGAAGAGTAAGGGTAGCTTCTTAACTACTCCCTCCATTTTTTATTAGGTTTTTTTAAGCTCAAGTACTAGAATTAAAAAAAAAAATACTATTATTCTATCTATTTAACTTAGAAAATAGTTATTTACATAAAAAGGTAATTAAGTTAATTCTTCTCTTCCATCTCTTACTTCGTAAATTTAGGAGAGAGAATAATTTTAGTGGGAGAATTGAAAATCGAAAAATTCAATATTACTAATATTTAGGATTTTTTTAATAAAAACCGAGATTATGAGCTTAGAAACCGTCCACGATCTGTTGACACTAATACTATATTGAGACGTCTACGATTTGTTAACCCTTTCTATTTTGGGTTATGGGCCCACAATTATTTTAACACTTTATCACTCAACTTTTTAACATTTTAGCACTTTAATACAATTTAAAATATTATATGAGGCTCATAATTATTTCAATTTAACACTTTAATTTATTATCACATCATCAAATACATTAAACTTCATGCCCAGAATTTTAGATTGGTGGATGGAGGGAGTAAATAAAAGGGGTGAAAAAGAAAGAGAAATAAGGTATGCTATACGTTTGAAGATCACGTGGTTTACAATGCAACATTCTTCTTAGGACAGAAATTGAAAATACCCAATTTGAACATGAAAGTGAACAAAATACTCAATTTGAAAATGCATCTTCAAAAAATACCCATTTTATTCAAATAATGACATGGGCCCCGCTTTTTTGTACACATTTCTTTCAAAAGCTTCGGTCTTTATCGGTATTCCAATTTTTTTTGTCCTATTATGTTTTTTATTTTACCAATTGACCGAAGGGTTAAGCATAAGCAAAATTAAAATTGATTTCTTTCACGGTTTAGGCTCGCCGTTCTTTCACGGTTATTATTGTTATTTTTGTTTTTGGTTTGAATTATTATTATTATTATTTATTTATTTATTATTTGTTATTTTTTTGTTTTTATTAATATTATTTTTTTGTTATTATTATTATTATTATTATTATTATTATTATTATTATTATTATTATTATTATTATTATTAAATAAAAAAAAGGAAAACCTACCCACTTACTCTCACGGCTCTCTCACTATCTCTCACTCTCACGATTTTCCCCCAATTTCAAAAGAAAGAAACCGTGAAGAACCCTAGCCCCCAAATTATTTTTTGAAACCGTGAGATAGTAATTTGCCGGCGCCGGAGAGAAGAGAAACCATGGCCGATTCCGACCATAATTCGGGTAATGAATCTGAAGGCGTTGAAGTTCCTTCGCCGCCACGTCGCCGAGTTCCGACGAGGGAAGAAAGGGAAAACCTTCCCGAGCCGCTGCCGCCGGTTAGTTTTTTAAAAAAAAAAAAAAAGATTATTGAATTTACAGTTTATATTGATTTTACATTGATTTTATAGTGAATTTTAAGCATTTTTAGAGTTTTATGGTTATGGAATAGAATTAGAATTATAATGTGTATAATGCTATGTTTTAATCCTTTGATGTGTATGCTAAATATGTAGAAATATGTGCTTGAATTGGGTTCGAAATTTGTATAAATCTGTAGAAATTGTTGCGAATATTAAATTTGTAGAAGAAATTAGAGTGTTTTTCACGGTTAGAATTAATTGAAACCGTGAGAGCTCACGGTTTGATTTAACTCTAACCGTGAAAATCACTTTTCACGGTTAGAATTAAATCAAACCGTGAGCTCTCACGGTTTCAATTAAATTCGAACCGTGAGAAGTGCTTTTCACGGTTTGAAGTTGATCAAACCGTGAGCTCTCTAACCGTGAAAAGCACTAAATTGTGCAGATTAAATAATTTGTGAAAACACGGTTTCAATTAACTGGAACCGTTAGAAGTGCTTTGCACGGTTTGAAGTTGATCAAACCGTGAGCTCTCTAACCGTGAAAAGCACTAAATTGTGCAGATTAAATAATTTGTGAAAATTTGATAAATTAACTAATTCACACTTTTCTTTCTTTTGCAGCCTAGGTATCAATGGTACAGGCCTCGTATGCAAGGACTCCCGGGTGAAATAAATGCTTATCAACGAGACCGAGCAATTCCGTCAATCATACATCAGTTAAGGCGTATTGGCGGGAATGTACTGTTGCAACGATTTGTTGATGAATCTCCATTTGCACGGGTGTGCACGATGAAGAAGGTAGGGAATGCGAAGTGTGCCTTGCACGAGCTGTTATCCCGGGAGCTATGGAGGGGCGAGGAGCATGAATTTGAAAGACTATTTCACGTCGGTGGGCGGGATATTCGTTTTGGGCCTCAAGAATTCTGCCTCGTCACCGGATTATGCTTCAGTTCTATGACCTTTAATCCTCACGGCAAGAACCACGTCATCCCAACTACGAGCCTCTTCCATACTTTTTACAAGGGGCGTAAGGTGCGAGTGAAAGAGTTGTTTGCGGATTTCAATGATGAGGATCAAGTTATAGGGACGGAGGATCAATACTTGAGTGCCGCCAACCTCCTCGTCTACTACTACTTGCTATTGTGTCGGGACTACGATAGACCCGTTGATGATTGGGCATGGACGTTGGCAGAGGATCCACAGAGATGGGCGATGTTTCCTTGGGGATCATGGTCGTACCAGATACTGTGCCACCAGCTTGGAGTGGCAAATAAGGACCCGAGAGAAATTGGAGGCAAAGGGAATAGTGCAACCTATCACCTGTACGGGCCCGTTTGGGCGTTGTATCTTTGGGCCTTCGAGGCCATTCCAAGTTTAGGACTGATGTGTGCTACACGGCTGAACGTGCACGAGTTACCCCTACTAAGGAGATGGGAAATGGGGGCCTCATATGTAGATTTTGTTGATTTTTTCAACGATCCGAGGGTATGTCATTATTCTCTTTTTACTCAATCAATTATTTTAATTTAATTATGTTAATTTTAATATTCGTTAATTTTAATATTTTAGTTATTTTAATGGTTTAATTTTATATTCGTTAATTATGTGCCTTATCACGGTTTTTAATAATGAATTATTTTGCCTCTGTCTTTTGCAGCTCGAAGTCATCCCCACGCTCGAACCTGATGAAGCAGAAAAGGAGTCGTATTATTATCTGACCCTCCTCGAGGAGCGAGACCCCTTGACGCTTCGATTTAACAAGAATACGCGTCATTCGTGGAAGAAACCGCCTGAAGCGCAGAGACAGTCGAAGGAAGCCAGATCTATGGCAAGAGTGATCGACAAATTGAGGTGTCGAGATGTTGGGAATGCCGCCCAACCCCGTGATCGACAAACTGATTTTCTTAAGGTTGTTTGGATCCCTCTAGAGCAGCAATACATACAGAAGGACGAGTATTCATGCTGACCGTTCGCTTGTATGTACATCGATCGTATTTTCGCCCTGAAGAAGCCGCGCATTCAGAGGATTAGCGTGAGGTACCTCTCCGGGTTTCGCTTAGAGGTGGCGAAACGGATATTTTCACTTTCACGACGTAGAGCCGAGCTGTGAACATTATCTTTGACTTGTACAATATTTTTAATTTATGCAAATTTATATATTTTTAAATTTTTAATTTATGCAAATTTATATATTTTTTGGTATAATTCATTCGATTTAGATTAGATTATTACTACCATATGTTAGAATATTTACATATATTCGATTTATATATAAGTGAACATTAGTAGCCATATGTATAAATGAACATTACTAGCATATGTATTAGTGTATAAGTGAACACAATACATCACTAACTTGTCGAACAATATACGTTTATCATTAATCATAATTTATAAATTAGTGATTAATTTAGATAATATTTTTATATGAATTAAAATTCAAATGAAAATCAAATTTAGGGGCTTAATTTTGGCCAAATTAGACAATTAACGGTTAGGGTTCATGGTTAGGGTTAACGGTTTGAATATAATTTCACGGTTGATTTATTAAAAAACCGTGAATTTTTTATAAATGCCAAAATTTATAAATAATAAAAGGACTACATATTCACGGTTAGATTATCATTTAAACCGTGAATTTCACGGTCTAAATGCTAGTCTAACCTTGAGACATCTATTTAAACTATATTAATACTATTTTTTAATAAAATTATTTTTTAATTCGAAAATGACTTTCACAGTTAGATTAGCATTTAAACCGTGAGTTTCACGGTTTAAATGCTAGTCTAACCGTGAGAAATACTATTTTTTAATAAAACTATTTTTTAATTCTAAAATGTCTTTCACGGTTAGATTTTCATTTAAACCGTGAATTTCACGGTTTAAATGTTATTCCAACCGTGAAATTATTATTATTATTATTATTATTATTATTATTATTATTATTATTATTATTATTATTAAATAGGCTAATCTTAATTAATTATCTGTGAACATATGAATCCGAGAAATTACAATAATTCATTCATTCCATCCACAAGTGACACATGGTTGCAACGTGGCCTGTTTGATCACAATGTGGACATCTCCGAGAACCACGGCTTGCCTGTCGGCGTGCTTCCCCTCTCCCTCTACGTGATGGATATATGCTGATCCGAGACAATCAACGTACCCTGCAATGCCCCAAAGGTTCTTCTAAGTCCTCGCATGAAGAAGGTCCAACACTCATGGTTTTCGATAGGCCCTATTCCATAAGCCAACGGATACAATTGCTCGTTAGCGTCCTTTGCCACGGCTACGAACAGTATCCCATTGTTCTTCCCCTTTAGATGTGTGTCATCCACTATAATAACTGCCCTCATGCACGATGAATACGAAACTCGAGTAGCGCCGAGAGCAACAAAAACTTGTTTGAACCGGCCATCGTCTCCGATTTCGGTCTTTGTCATCGTACCCGGATTTGTCCTCTTCAACATCGCGAGGTAACCCGGGAGCATCTTGAATGAATCTTCGTATTGACCATAAATCATCTGAATCGCGCAGTTTCGTCCTCTCAAGGCGACATCGTACTTGATGTCGACACCAAAAACTTCCTTCAGCTCGTTCATTATGACCTTTGGCTTGATTATTTCTTGATCCACTACAAAAAATTAGAGTTTCACCCACACATGCATGTATGGCTGAAAATATGATTATGTGTGAGTATTGACTATTACCTACACATAATGCAAGTGTCATCATGTGTGGCTATATTTCCGTAGCTAAAGAATTTTACCCACATTTAAGTGTATGTGTGGAGAAACCATTTACCCACACATATATATGTGTTACTAAATGTATGTTTTATGTGTTAAGAAATCTATTTTCGTTAAAATGTAATGGTGACATGGAAATTATGTGGACAATGACGTGGCCAGTTATATGTGTGGGTAAATATTTATATTATATGTGAGTAATATTTTTCTACTAATTAAATATAAAATATTGCTTTTTTTTTATATATTAATATAGATGTCCAATATTATATTGTATAATAGTACTATAAATTTCACATACTACAAATTAAAATATAACAATTCTATAATATAGAAAGTTTACAACAAATATTTCAATTAAACATAAAAGCATAAAATATACGTATAGTAATAACAAACAACTCTAAATGTTTTACAAAATCTACACAACTAATCTAACACTTCCAATTGCCTTTTGTGTAATTCTTTGGTGTCTCGTTCCTAACAAACTTGGCTCCCTAACCTGCATTTGAGAGAAATAATGATTACTTTTTGAAGAATCCATAAGAAAAATATGCTACAACTATGACATAAATCAGAATATAAAATTCACAACAAAGAAAATATACGATCTTCGGAATTTCAAACCTCTCTGAACCTCTGACGCCAGCCATTTCTCTATTTGATTCGCCTCAGATTCTCCTTAATCATAAGATAGTGCCGGAAGCATTTATCTAGTAGAATTGTTTCACTCAAGGGTGATTCGACTAGTCAGGCAAGCATCAGAATGATAGGAACTGAAAGCCACGGCAATAGAAAATGATATTTCGTAGAATAGCAGAGAAGGTTGTGGGAGAATAGCAGAGAACACTTTTCTGTGAAGGCAAGAAATGGCATCTCCTCTTGAGAGGAATTCTTTTAGGTTTTGATTAAGGGGTAAGAGAACGAAACTTTTTGTCTTTTTAAGTTGGCGGAAATAAAATTTTAGTTCGAACTACCAATTTGTGTTTTCGGGTGGGAAAAAGAATTCTCCTTTTCACGTTGGAGGGAGATTAAAACTTTCAAACTTTAATTCAGTAAAGTTATGGCGTATATTTCGCGGTCACGAATTCGGAGCTAACTGCACTAATAATATACACGTCATTATAGGAGCAAAACCAACTACTACTACAAAAGGGGGCATGTCGTAGTGTAAAAGTTCAAGCGACACATGGTAACTATGTGTCCCTAGTAAATTTTACCAACTTAAATACTATAAAATATATAAATATGACACATAAGTATAACCTTGTTTATCTATTTTGTCGACAAGCTAGGTAAGTGTGGTAGCAAATTTAGAATTTAATTCTCTTCTAAACTATACTTGACATGTCATCTCCTCTTTTTTTTTTTCACTTTTTCTTTTATAGATATCAATGGAAGAGAACATGAATTAGAATATAATGTGAGAAAATTAGTGTTTGTTATATATTTTATTTTGTTTTGAGAAGATTTTCATTAAATAACAAAATAAATTATATATATGTTCATTTTTTTTTCTTTTTATCCACGTTTAAGATATCCACGTGTGTCTAATAAAAAAAATCTTTAATTTATCACATTGGAAGATAAATTTGATAACATAATTTGGTTGAATAGAGAAAATGATAAAAAAAAAATTAATTAAATCAAAATGCAAATTTGACTAAAATATATTTGCTAGATGTAATATATGTCGACAACTAAAGATATAGTAATAAAAAATAAAAAAATAGTCCAGTTGATTTTTACCTACATATTTTTTAATTATGTGTCGCTAAATTAATCACACATAATTATGTGTAGCTGATTATGTATAGCTAAAACTTTACATACACATTTTTTTAATTATGTGTCGCAAAACTAACCACACATAATTATGTGTAGCTGATTATGTGTAGTTAAAACTTTACCTACACATTTTTTAATTATGTGTCCCTAAAATAACCACACATAATTATGTGTAGCTGATTATGTGTAGCTAAAACTTCAGTTTCTTGTAGTGATCACGAAGAATTCGCTTCGCAAAGTACGCCCTAACGACCGTAGAACGGAGCTTCCTTTTTTTCAGACCTATTATTTCCTGATTGCACGTGTGATCGCCACAAAACTTGGTCACTAAAAAATGGCCGCCTCCGCTGGCCTGGGCATGTAAAGTAGAAGGGGCATCGCTTCGATGATTTGCATTTCAAATATAGTCTTCCACTATCTGACCTCTCTACCTTTGATTCTGCATTCTTCTCCAAATTCCACAGACCGGCTGCAATCGTCAGTTCGTCCTTCGTATCGTACATGGCATTAACAACAAGCCCTTCAACAATCAGATTAACCTCACCTGCATATACTGCTGAGCTTTCAAGTTGGATAGGGACCATGGGGACTATCCAATTACTCATATGCCTTGTATCTATATCCTCCTCAGCCTCATCATCGTGCGGACTTCGATACATTAATCGCAATAGTTTTTCCATCCCACCCTCGTCAAGTATCCACGCTGTGTACTCGGCAAACAAAGACCTGTTCAGCCGCCTATCACAATTGTCTGCAGATCTGTCGCTCTCTGTGCTCTCAACATCAGCTTCAACATCGTAATCTGGGTCGTCATCATCTATGACTTCATACGTATCACCTCGAGTCCGCGCCTCAGTACGCCCATTATACTCATCCTCCTCATCCTCTAGGGCAAAATTGAGGTCCGGGATCAAATTTTCCCGGCCAGTAAAGACATGAGGAAATGAACTGGTACCGAAGTTAAGATCTCCGTGATAGACATCACCAGTCCAATTTGTAAAAAGACCGCCCATGCCAATCTGTTCGAGGTTTGTGTGCCAATCACTGCGCTGGTAGCCGAAGTCGAATGATCCACCATACTGGTACGGCTGCTTGATTAACACGTATTTTATGTGCATGTTGAGTGCGTTTTGCATGTGTTTGAGTCTCGATATATGTGCTTAAATGTTAGAAATGCTAGGGTTTCTTAACTCTTAGCATACTTTAGACTTTTCTCGTTTTTTTCAGTTTTCGATCTATTGTTGTGAGAATTTTAAAAGATCATTCAAGTAGTTAAGGATCGAAGATCGGAGACGAGGGAGAATCGAGCTCAATTAGAGTGAAACTTGTGTTCTTACATGTGGAATTTCAAGTTGTATAGTTAGGGTTTCACTAGTTGTTTTCATTTATGCTTTCCTCGTTCTCTCGAGTCTCTTTATGCTTTTTACAGGAACAATGGAGAACTTAATTGGTTGATTTGCTCATTCCATGTCGAAGAGGAGTTCGATACGAAGCCATAGCAAAAAGCAGATCGAGAATCGGAGCTCGCACGAGGGAGAACGAGGCGAAACCGTAGGGCTGCGCACGGAGAGGATCGCCAGCCAGACCGCCGGCCAGGTGGCTGAGTTGCGGCCTGGATGGCGGCCTGACCGGCGGCTTGCCAGACCGCCGGCCAGACCGCCGTCGGCCCTTCCCCCTTCACTTATTGACCGAGTTAGCTCGTCTAACTCGGTCCAACTCGACCCAAACTTGATTTTCTATGTATTTAATCCTAGAATTCACCCCATTTGTGGATCTTTTTCATATTTTTAATTCCCTAAGAACCCTAGAAACATTTCCCTCTTTCCTTTTTAGTATTTTGAAGATTGTTGAAGCTACATTGGTTGGATTTGCAATTGGAGACCATCTTCTTCTTCCTTATTGAATTCTCTTTCTTTTAAGCATGATTTCAATTACTTTTTATGGTTTATTTTCCTTAATTATGTCTAGCTAGTTCTCTTTGTGATTTCAATTATATGTAGATTAGGATTAAGTGATTGGGTTTAGGCTTTAATTGTGAATTTACCTTCTAATTTCATGTTCATTTCTCTTGGGGCTATGTTTTATTATGTAATTGTGATTGATCACCATAGTTGCATACCAAGTGTTTGATCTAATGCTTAGGAGGCTTAGATTAGATGCTAGGATCAAGAGATTTGCATGCTAGAGTATAGTAGGGTTAAGGAACTCCATGAGCTATTGGGAGTTAATGAATTGTTTGATGTCTTAGTCGGAATTAGGCCTTTCATTAATCTACTTGTCTTCATTGCAATGAGAATTGAGTGAACCATAGTTAGGAGGTTTCCCATATGAAATTGGATTAAATTGGTTAATTCTAGTTAGAGTTCTAATCACCCATCACTTGAGCCTAATCGAAGTATAATTGGAATCACGTTTATTTCCTATTGATTTTATATCCTTTGCTTATTTGTTGCTTGTTCAGTTAAGTTTTAAGTTGATAATTACTTTTTGGTGTCATTAGTTAATTAAAAACACAAAAACATGCTTGTCGGTAGCTTGAATAGTAGGTTTAGTAGCTAGGTTACTACTTGAGACTTGAGCGTCCTTGCATTCCTTGTGGTTCGACTCGATTACTCAATCGATTATTATTGCTCTCTACCCTCACCCTAAAGTGAGAGCGGACCAATTTTTGGCGCCGTTGCCGGGGAATGCATAGTTTGAGTTTCAATAGTCAATTTGGTTATTGAGTTACTAATTCAAGCATTTGTTCTTTTGATTTTTGTTAAGGGCTTACTTGTTCAACCGTTGATCTTGCACTTTGAAAGAAGACATAGAAGAAGGAATCTCATTGAAAAACAAGCTATGGGAGTCAATGAACAAAACATGGAGGCTCTTATGAAAGAGAGAGAGGAATTTCGAAGGTGGAAGCAAGACCAAGAAAGAAGGGCAAGGAATAATGTCACCCAACAATATTGGGATGTGGAGACTCAAAGAGATGAGGAGGTGTGTTATGCCAATCAAAGGAATTTTGGGAATTTCAATGGGCAAAGCAATTTCCAACAAGGGAATGCTTATGAGAATCAAGGTGGATATTCAAGCTACATGCCTAAAACCCATCCAAATCTTCTCTCTGGAAATGCAAATGATGCTCTCCAACCACCTCCGGGTTTCTTAGTGTCTCAAGACATAATTGAAGAGCCGAAGGAGAGTCCCTCATATATGCAGCAAATGATGCAACAAGTGTTGGAAATTCAAAATCAAATGGTTACTCAATAAAACACGTTCCTATCTCAAATCGGGCAAGAGGTGACTACATTGGAGAAGATTTTGCCTATGGAGCAAATGATGCAAAAATTGTTGGACAATCAAGCTCAAATGATATCTCAACAAGCTCAAATGGTCTCTCAACAAAACATTTTCATAGCTCAAATCGGGCAAAATGTGGCCACAATGGAGAGTACGGTCTCGGCTTTGGTTGAACAAGCAACGATGTTTAAAAGCCAAGTGAGCCAAATGGTTCCCCAAGTGGCTTCTCAACACAAGCAAGGCCAATTTCCAAGCGATATGGAGAAAAACCCGAAGAGCCAATGTAATGTAATTACATTGAGGAGTGGCAAAGCTTATGAGAATCATGCTAAGCTTGAAAGTGAAAAGGAGGACTTTCTTATCAAAGACATCCCTAATGAGGAGGAGGTTCAAGCCCTTTGTGCAAAGAAGGAAGATTCAAGGAAAGTTATTCTTGAAGAAGAAGTTCAAAAGGATGAGTTGGTAGAGATGTCTCTTCCTACCAAAGATGTGATAACAAAGCCTCCATTCCATCATCGCTTAGTTGATCCAACACCGAAGATAGATGATAAGATGAAGAGGTTCGTGGAGATGTTCAAAAAGATGAGGTTCGTGGAGATGTTCAAAAAGATGTCAAGCAATTCGCATATGGAGGATTGCAAGTTTATTGAGAGTAGGATTGTATTTGATCGTGGGAGGACCGTGTTTGAAGTGCATTGATGATTTGAAAGAGGTATCGTCGAGCTAACGACGTTAAACTAAGCGCTCGTTGGGAGGCACCCTAACAACTATCCTTTTCGCTTTCATTTTAGTTAGTTTCTTTAGTTTGATTTTGGTTTTTGTTTCTTATTTTTGATTTAATCGTTCCTTCTACTTGTTACTTATCTCTATGCTAATACTTCCTATTTTTAAGTTCATTTCTACTCCACAAGTTCCATGTGTTTCATTGTCAAAGCATGAGGTCGAATCATGATGGGAACGAGTGAAGGAACAGAATCAAATCGATCAAGCAAGCAAAGGATGGAATGGCCTTCAAAACCACCTTCAACATAATTTTGGACCTTTGTGTGTGTAATTTAAATTTCTTATTATTCATCCCTCCAAACTCATTTTAGACTTTATGATCTAAAATAAGTTTGGGGGAGGGGGGTAAGATAAGAAATTTAAATTACTTTATTCTTGGTTTTTCAATTTCCTATGTAATATGGTATCGTTATGATTTCATTGATTATATGCTTAGGCTTGCTTGATGATTGTGATTGATTGGGGTGAAATGGATGATTCTTGCTTGTTTAAGTTGTTTGGTGTCGAGTTTGGGTTGATGAGCTCAATTGATGAAAATTTGTTGGTTTATTGAATGTGAGCTTACAATGGAGAATTTGTGGAGAAGATGATTTTGTTGATTGATTGGAGCTTGAATGTGAAATTTTTGAAAAATTGAAAAATTTTGAATGGAAAAATGAATGTATGCTTGCATGCTTGAGTGCGAAAGCACATGTTGAATTGCTCAAGTACATTAGAGTGAGATGCCTATGATTTATGCTAAAATGGTGACATTTTTGAAATTTCTCAAGTTTAAGTCAAGCATGATTAGGGTTATTTCACTTGAATAGCTTGGAAGGATTGAACTTAGGCACTTAGGCTCTAGACAAAAAGCTTGAGAGGATTTTGAGCCTTAAACTATGCATTTTACATAGTGAATATCCTTTCTTGAGAGCTTGATCTTGCATTGTATTTTCTTTACTAGAACTTGCCTTGATACTCTTGTTAGAAGTACTACATGTTTGCATGATTAGGAGATGATCTTAGGCCTATCATTGCATAGCCCATTTTCCCTAAACATTAACCTATCTTTCATTACCATTGTTGTCCCATTTTGAGCCTTGAATAGAGCATTTTCTTCTTGAACCAGATGATAGAGGGTGAAGGATGGTTAAGGGAACCTTGGTGGAAGTTGAAAATTCATAAAGAATGATGGGTGATTGTGAAGGGTCTAGATGATTGGTGTTGGAATGAAAGGACACTCCTATAAGCTCTAAGTTAGAAAAGGAAAGAATAAGAACAAAGTTCTTATTGGAAAAAAAAAAAAAAAAAGAAAAAAAGAAAAAAGAATAAGAGCATAAAGGAGTGTTTCTTTAGAAATTTTGAAAGAAGCTTATGGTTTCATTTGATAAAAAGGGGTTGGATAAGGTGGAAGATGAAGAACTTCATACTTTGAAAGGAGAAGAAAGGGGTTAAGAGTACTTGAATGAAAATTTAAGTCACTTAGCCTATAATTCCTTACCTTAACCAATGTCCCTACATTACAAGCTTAATAAAGACATTTTTTATCCTAATTTGTGCATGCATTGTAGTATTAGAAACTTGAGTTGATAGGCAAGCTTATGGCTAAAGTTATGCTTTGCATGATTTCGATGAGTGCTTACATTTTCCATATGTAGAGAGATCGAGTGATACACATATTCTTTGTGAGGTCTAGAGTCGAAGGTGTTTGAGTGATTGATTTCTAAGTTAGGAGAGTGAGTGATCTTATGAATGTTTGGCTTGACTTGAGAATTTCCTTGAGCTAAAATGGTTTTTAATATGATATGAGGCATTGAGGAACTCAAAATGCACACTCCATACGTGTTAAGTGTTTTGATTGTTCGTTTCATTGTTCGGGACGAACAATGGCTTAAGTTTGGGGGAGTGATTAACACGTATTTTATGTGCATGTTGAGTGCGTTTTGCATGTGTTTGAGTCTCGATATATGTGCTTAAATGTTAGAAATGCTAGGGTTTCTTAACTCTTAGCATACTTTAGACTTTTCTCATTTTTTTATTTTTGTGAGAATTTTAAAAGAGCATTCAAGTAGTTAAGGATTGAAGATCGGAAACGAGGGAGAATCAAGCTCAATTAGAGTGAAACTTGTGTTCTTACATGTGGAATTTCAAGTTGTATAGTTAGGGTTTCACTAGTTGCTTTCATTTATGCTTTCCTCGTTCTCTCGAGTCTTTTTATGTTTTTTACAGGAACAATGGAGAACTTAATTGGTTGATTTGCTCATTCCATATCGAAGAGGAGTTCGATACGAAGCCATAGCAAAATGTGGATCGAGAATCGGAACTCGGGCGAGGGAGAACGAGGCGAAACCGTAGGGCTGCACACGGAGAGGATCGCCGGTGGCCTGGTCAGACCGCCGGCCAGGTGGCTGAGTTGCAACATAAACGGCAGCCTGGACGGCGGCCTGACCGGCGGCTTGCCAGACCGCCGTCGGCCCTTCCCCCTTCACTTATTGACCGAGTTAGCTCGTCTTACTCGGTCCAACTCGACCCAAACTTGATTTTCTATGTATTTAATCCTAGAATTCACCCCATTTGTGGATCTTTTTCATATTTTTAATTCCCTAAGAACCCTAGAAACATTTCCCTCTTTCCTTTTTAGTATTTTGAAGATTGTTGAAGCTACATTGGTTGGTTTTGCAATTGGAGACCATCTTCTTCTTCCTTATTGAATTCTCTTTCTTTTAAGCATGATTTCAATTACTTTTTATGGTTTATTTTCCTTAATTATGTCTAGCTAGTTCTCTTTGTGATTTCAATTATATGTAGATTAGGATTAAGTGATTGGGTTTAGGCTTTAATTGTGAATTTACCTTCTAATTTCATGTTCATTTCTCTTGGGGCTATGTTTTATTATGTAATTGTGATTGATCACCATAGTTGCATACCAAGTGTTTGATCTAATGCTTAGGAGGCTTAGATTAGATGCTAGGATCAAGAGATTTGCATGCTAGAGTATAGTAGGGTTAAGGAACTCCATGAGCTATTGGGAGTTAATGAATTGCTTGATGTCTTAGTCGGAATTAGGCCTTTCATTAATCTACTTGTGTTCATTGCAATGAGAATTGAGTGAACTATTTAGGAGGTTTCCCACATGAAATTGGATTAAATTGGTTAATTCTAGTTAGAGTTCTAATGTCACGACCGCACTTTGCTAAGGATAGCTAAGACGACAAACCGTGACTAGGGGTTGGATATAAGAAGTGGGAAAGAAAGGGAAAACGACTTGTAACTCAGTAATTAGCAAAATAAACAATTGAATAAACTCGATCAATAGAAACTTGCAAGATAAACAAGTTATGAAGAAGCTCAAGGCTCAAAGGTTACATCCTCATCCAAGAAAAGAAACCCGGTAGGGTCGAACATAATCAAATTTTCATGAAGGAATACGAGTAGAGTAGTTCTCGATTTACTGGTTTATGAAGCCAGTTAAACATAATTATCTAAATAAGATAATTGAAGCATACAGCGGAAGTCTTAAACAAAATAGATACATATATGAAGATATGTATCTCTTTCTGAACCGAAATCAAAAGATAAGCGAATCTCCTCTCAACACTGCCGCCCTTGCCACCTCGCTCAACCTGCAAGTTTTTAGAAAACACGAGCAGGGCTGAGTACTTAATGTACTCCGTGGGGTTATGCCGAAAACATTTTATAGTAAACAATTATTATTCAAGCATTCACCATAATATCGCACAAAGTTTAGAGAAATAACTAGTGCATAATAAACAACATTTGTTTCATAACAGTTCGAAAGTACAACCCCTGTTTAGAACCATAACTTGTTTAGATCCATAACGTATTATCCGGATGTACAACCCCTTTTTAGATCCATAACGTATTATCCGGATGTACAACCCCTTTCGCATCCATATAATATATCACTCGGATGTACAGCCCCTTTCGCATCCATAACATATTTACTCGGATGTACAGCCCCTTTCGCATCCACAACATATTATCCACAACATATTACTTGGATGTACAACCCCTTTCGCATCCATAATATATTATCCATATTGTAATTATATATCAGGCAAGGTAGCCACCTTCCCGGACGTATCCTTACATAACCAGCTCACTTTCTGAGTACACATTTTTTGACTTTGTATATACATAACCTGACTAGCGACCTTTGTCTAACTCAGACTCGATCGATATAACGTTGGCAATCCAACACAAAGAGGCATCATACATAAACCATAAACATTTTATGCATGAATAGTTTTCAGTAAACTTGCATTTCATTTCAAAACATGCTTTCTTATAGCAACATACATATTTTTTTCTTTGAAAGAAACACCCACCTGATTGCAAAGTGATAGATCGGTTCCAGGTTTCTTCTTCACGTTCCTCGACTCTCGTCCCTTGCTTGACCTTTAGGGAAAAGTCTCGTTTTAGAAGAAATACATTATTACTAGAATTCTCATTAGAGTTTTAGGAAATCATAACCGCTTCTAGTTCGTATCGCATCTTAGAAATATATTAATCGAGAAGATAGAAAAGTCCACCCGGAAAATTCGACATGCCATCGACGTTCCATAAGTCTACCCGATAATTCTAAATTATCTAAAATCAGCTAAAGTCGACTAATTCAAATGAGAACTCAATTTCTCCATTCGAACTAGTCCCAAGACTCGATCAAGACGCTTAACAAAGCAGTAGAAGGTCCGTCATATGAAAAACACAAGTTCAACATTCTAAGAGAATTTGGAAATTCTGCGACCCTCTAGGAAAATAATTGTTTCTCACTAATTATAAATCGAAACAGAGCATATGATATTGATTTGGAAAGATAACACATAGGGCTACGACATGTTTAAATTTCAGAATTTTTCCGTGAGTGAGTTGGGAGTTTGAAGCATTTATTCCCAGAACTCGGAATCTGAAAATCGGGAATTTGGCAGATTCTGGTACCAACTTTGAGTGAGGATTTCTCACTCGTTTCTTGATGGATTCGAATGAGTGAGCTATCAAAACTGAAGTTCAGAAAACAAGGAATAACTTTCTAGTTATACTTTTCTTCATTCGACCAAAGGAAAGTGGTCAAAACGTGGTTGGAAAAACGGGACAGAAGTTGTTCGTCGGAATTTCCAGATTGGAGATACAAACTTTGAAAAATCATAGTAAATTCATACGAACTCCGTTTTGAGTGAACGAAATATCTATGGAAAGCAGAAGGAACGTACTTCAACATGGAAGAATAATTGATGTCAAATTTCGAACGAGTTGTTCTCAATTTAGCCCGCAAGTGGGCTGATTTCCAGATTTCAAAAGATATGGGATGTGAATTTCAAAAGCATGAACTCATTGTGAAGGGTCATATTTTGAGCTAAGATATCTTGTTCCAACACTTGGTGATTTACAGAATGAAAACCATGGATGTGAGGTTGGAACATCAAAGAACATTTTTCATGTTGGGGCCTTATGGATTCGAGCAACATAACATATTCAAAAATCGAGGATCAAAACCGGAAGTCAAAGCTGTTTCCATACTTAGAATATATATTATTTTTTTTGGCAGATTAAGGTTGGCTAACATGACAACTTTGAGCTAAGATATCTCGAGCTATACTCAACCAATATGGACACAGAGAATATCAATTGAAAGCTTGCTTAACAGGCTACAACACCATGCTTTTATTTTCTGAAATGGGGTTGGAGTTCATGGCCAAAAATGAGGATAAAAATCGGTACTCAAGCTGTTTTTCTCAAAAACGGTTTTAAGACGTGTCAACTTCAAATCATCACAGTATTCGTATACGAACTTGGTTTTGGGCACATGACACGGCTATGGAAACCTGAGACAATAAGCTTTAATATGGTGAAAGAATTTAACTCATATCGTTTAAGGATGTTTCGAAATCAAGCTCGAAAGTTCACTGACTTTTTCCAGATTTTCCAGATTGACATACCAACTTCAAAACGACGCTACGGATGCATATGAACTCGGATCGAGATGAAATTTGGGCTAAGAATAGCTGAGAACATAAGCTACAACTTTCATTTAGGACTCGAAATGAGATAGAGTCGGTAAAGGGTTCGAAAATGCTGAACAAAACGTGTACGCCAACTGTTCGATAAAATGACTAGTTTAAAAATGTGATCAATGTTTAGGAATTCGACTCTATCACACATTGAGCTATCAATTTAGCAAGGATTTGTCAAGAACATCATAAAGGAAGTTCATATAATAGCTATACTCATTTGGTTATGAAGGAAATCGAAGGGAGCTTCAACAATACATACATAGATGATCTTCAAATGATGAGAGGAACACAAATATGAAAGAATTATCATCATTCATGAACTTTTCTTGAGAAGGGCGAATCTTAATCATGATGAGGGGAGTTCGAATCATACCATACAACACGAAATCAAGTTCAAACCAACAAGAGGAAACAAGAACTACCTCAAGCTTGATGAAATTCGAACACTTGTTTGATCACCCAACTTTCGAACCTTGAAAGTCGAACTTAGAGCTTCTTGATCATGATTTCGACCTCGGATTCTTGTTCTATGGGTCGAAATATGGGGGAGGGCAAACTTTGGGAGTGATCGGAGGCCAGAGGAGTCGCCGGCGGCGGCTCGAAAGTGACGGCAATAGTGGCCTGCGGGAATGGTGATGAAGAGAGAAGGGAGAGCTTATCTCTCTCTCACTAAGTTTGGGGTGGTGAGCTATGAGGAGGGTGGTGTAGGTGTGGACTTACTTAGTCTTCTTGTTTGAGTGGTGGTGAGATGAACACCACTCTCTCTTCTCTTGACTTACACGCACACACACACTAGCACAACACAATTTTTTTCATTTCTTTTTAATTCCTCCCACTTGCACTATTATAAATATGTGTAGTCTTACTTCTAAGTCACACATCTCATTATATTTCCGTAAAATATTTACAGAATAACATTCTCTGAAAATCATTTCGGGTAATTTCTTGCCTTGCCAAAATTCTTTCATTCTCAAAAATTCTCGAGATTCATTGGAAAAAAAATTCCAACATATTATAAAAATTCTCATAAGCTCATTTTCGTCCGTGCTCGATCTCAAATACTCGAAAATATTTTATTTCCTCCTTCGGAATTTCAATTTTTCCAAATACGGATTTTTACGGCTATTACATCTAATCACCCATCACTTGAGCCTAATCGAAGTATAATTGGAATCACGTTTATTTCCTATTGATTTTATATCCTTTGCTTATTTGTTGCTTGTTCAGTTAAGTTTTAAGTTGATAATTACTTTTTGGTGTCATTAGTTAATTAAAAACACAAAAACATGATTGTCGGTAGCTTGAATAGTAGGTTTAGTAGCTAGGTTACTACTTGAGACTTGAGCGTCCTTGCATTCCTTGTGGTTCGACTCGATTACTCAATCGATTATTATTGCTCTCTACCCTCACCCTAAAGTGAGGGCGGACCACTGCTCGAACGTAGGAAAATATGGAGAGGACGGGCCGGCTCGTTCACCGGAAAAGTGAGAAGAGATGCCGTGTTGTTCGAACATATATATACTTTCGGAGACAATTCGGTACTGCACAAGTGCACGAGTTCTTCATCTGTCCCCAACGGTGATTTAACAAGACGTCCGGATCGTGTCTTATTCAAATAGGAGATATCAAAATCATTGCCCAAGAAACTGCACATATTCTCTATTTGGGATCTCAAGTTGTACACACTTATAGCATTTGTTGATAAGACGATATTCATCTCCCTACCTGCCCTCGTACACACAATCGGCCCAATTTCCTCCGTAATTTAAGTTTACGATAGCGAACGACATTTGCATGAATTTAATTCAGAAAAAAAAATAATAAAAATATTATACGTATAAGTTATGCATAAAGCTAAGCATAAAAATATTACACGCATAAGTTATGCTAATCTAACCGTGAAACAACTTTCTGAATTAACAAATTATTCTATTAAAAAATAGTATTAAACTAAGACGACTCACGGTTAGACTAGCCTTTAAACCGTGAAATTCACGGTTTAACTTCTAATCTAACCGTGAAACACCTGTCTGAATTAACAAATTATTTTATTAAAAAATTGTATGAAAAGCACTTTTCACAGTTAGAATTAAGTGAAACCGTGAGATCTCACGGTTACACTTAAATCAAACCGTGAAAAGTGATTTTCACGGTTTCACTTAAAATTGAACACGGAAGAAAGTTAGTGAATTATCAAAAAAAATTGAAAGTTGGTGATTAAAACAGAATGTCAGAGAAAGTTAGTGTATTTAATTGTATTTTTTCCTAAATTAAAAGAAGAGAAATGTTAATAAATCTACTATAAATATATACTTTAAAAATCAAATTTTACTGAATTTTTTTAAAACATACTATAATTCAAATTATACATACTTAGCATTGCCATGTCATCAAAATATTTATATTCCTGAATATACGACACTCTCATAATTAGGGGTGAGCACGGGTCGGTTAACCACCTGTTTAGCATATAAAAAAACCGATCATGCGGTTTTCAGGCGGTTCAGTTTACCGTGAAAAAATGATAAATAAAAACCAAAAACTATTCTTACAGTTAACCTAAAAACCGGTTCGGTTAACCAATTATTCAACGGTTAACCATAATAAAAATATAAATTTAAAATTCATGTAATGAAAAAATTTTAAATTATAAAAGATGAATATGTATAGCACTTAATTTAGAAAAGTACATAAATCACGTGGTTAAGAAAATAAAATTTTAGTTCAAGTAACAAATATATATATAAGAGAATAGAGTATATATATACAAAATGATATGTGATTGTGGGTGGGATGAAAACGAGTAATACTTTAGAAGAACAAATATTTTTGGATCGAAAAAAAGTTTAAGAATAGTAAAAGAGAATAAATAATTAAATAAAACTTATATGATATATATCTAATAAATATAATTCTAATTATTTAATATATACCGGTTCGGTCTGGTTAACCATCGGTTTTTTGACATAAAAACCAAAAACCGAACTGTTAACTCGGTTTTTTTAAATTAAAAATTTAAACCGTAACCATCGGTTTGGTTAACCGCATTTTTCGGTTTGGTTTCGGTTTGGTTTGGCGGGTGGTTCGATTTTTCAGGTTTTCTATGCTCACCCCTACTCATAATTGGTATACATTGTATTTGTATTAGGCGTAATATATTATTGAGTCGTTGTACTTTTATTTTTTTATTTCATTAGGTTCATATACATTTTTTTTTCGTTTTAATAAGTCCTCTCACTTTTACTTTTGATATCAATACATCTTTATTTAACGGTTCTAAAAGATTGGTTAACTTTTCCGTTAAATGTCAAAACATATGCTATTAATATATATACATATTTTTCTAATAATTAATGGTTTTCTAATTCTTTAATATACACTTATTTAAAATAAAAGAATCTCATTTTAAAAAAAGTCGGATCTAAGACACACTCATTCTTCGTCACGCGCGTGTTTAAAATTCATATCATAATCAAATTGGAAGAACCCGCCTTCACATCGTCAACCATTGCGCCATCAAGCCTCCATCGTTTCATGCTCCAATTTTAATATCTATGTACCTGAAGAGAGAGAGTAAATGCATGGAGAATCTTTTCATATCAAACTTGTTTTTTGGTGTTGTTGCTATGACAAGATATTTTTAGGATTTGTCGTAGGGACTTCCAATCTAAATATTTATGCCGGTTAGTAATGGAGTAGAATTGAGGGAATATTCAAATTATAGTTTTAAGTGTCGCCCCTAACATCAAGGAAAGCAATCAATCCCTTTAATCAGTCAGAATATGGCGTTCATTACCTTGGCCAAGTTAATCAAAGCTTCCGAGTTTGAGTCTTCCGTGACACGTTTTTTAAATTTCAGTTAATTATGTTAAAAAAAAAATTGGCATCACGACAAACATGCTTTAGTTTGAACAAACTATTAGACTCCATAATCAACTTACAACTTTGAACCTATAGCTCCAAATTTATAAAAAAATTTGTGTCTAGTGACAACAGTTTTGTCACTATACGACCTGTCACTATGCTATATAGTGCAAGTTGCAAGAATTAGAAAGAACAGCATTGCAAGCTATCTTACTATCGGAATGAATGATCACTCTCTCTAGATTCATTTGTTTGGTTTAAGACAAAGCTTCAAAGACACTCATAGCTCCCTTCCCCTTTATCAAACTTTTGTTGTAACAAATTTCCCCGAAGCATCTCGAATAATGATTTCCAAACCTGTACAATTCAGTTTTAAGAAAAACGCAGCATCAACATCACACCTAAACCATCCCATTTAAGGTTATGCCAACCTTTACAAATATTGCAATTCGAACTTACAGCAGGTTTAGAAAACATACCTTCTTGTGTCAGCTTCCAATCAAATTGAACAGTATGAGTATGAATATGAGATCTACTCGAGTTAGGTTGAATAGATTTCCAAACGGCTGCATTGCGATCCCTCCAGATTTGCCATAACGTCATAGCAAAAATGAAGACCTTCGCAGATTCACTCTTATCCACCACAACTCAAAACCACCTTCCAACACCCATAGCCTGCCAACACCCCTCAGCAAAAAGGCAAGCAACAAAAGTATGCCATTCATTTTCCAAACTCATATTGTAAATCCCAAATTCTCCTCCAACCAACACTGTAATACCCCGATTTTTCCAATAGGAATTTTAAGAATTTCGTATTATAATCTAAGGTTTTAAGTAGTCACTTTCTACCCTAGAAAAATTCTTCTAAATTTCAAAAGTCTCGATTTATATTATTTGCATTCCTTGAGCTATTTAATTTCTTGTGCTTGGCATAATTTAATTAACTACTAAAGAGGATGCTTATTTCATTTAATTCTTTTTATTATTCAAGCATGATAATAATTTATGATAATGTATATTATTATTATACATTTACATGTATACATGGTAGTTATATGTATAGACGTGTGGATATACTGCTAATACTACAATAAATAAATAAAATACTTGATAAGCTAAAGGGGTGCTTAGTTGACGTAAATATGGATAAGTAGAAATATTATATATTTATTTTCACCCAGTCTATGTAATGTGGTGGCCTTTTATTTTTACCACTCATTTTGTTTGGATTTATTTTACCACATCACCTTTTCCTTTACTATAAATAAAAAGTGAGGCCTATCTATAAATTCACTTCACTCCCAAATCCTCATTACCAGCCGTAACACAATGTAGAGAAGAAAGATGAGAAATGTAAAGAGAGTAGAAGAGGGATAGAGAGACAAAGAGAAGAAGAAATTTAGATGACAGAGCCATTAGGAAGTAAGGTGCAAAATTTGAATCTGTAAAAAAATGGAAGAAAATGAAGGGGAATGGAGAAAAGGAGTGCAGATTTTGGAGAGTCTGTCGACATTGAGGAGTAGCACCACTCTCGACTCTCGAAGTTTCCACGTTATCTACGGATTAATTCCAAGAAGGTGCGTTATATTTTTCCAAATGTATTTTGAGTTATTAACTCCAATGCTGCATAAGTAATTGTTTATCCATCAAAAGAATTTTATGCGCTCGACTTGTTTAAGGCTCTGAATTTATCAATCGAGGTTCTTCTCTAACCTAAAACTTAGTTTAGAACTGTGTACACATTTATCAGTATTGCGGTGGATTGATCCCCACTGCATACTAATGTTATTTGTTGACCCAATGGTGGTCTGTCCCAGGGTCCGAATAATGAGTTAGCCCGATGGTGGTTCGTCCCGGGGTTCTTAAATGAATATCTGACCCGATGGTGGCTAGAGGTCCGTGGTCACAGTCAGAGTAACAAGTTGAGTGTGACATTGCGCATCAAGAAAATATCATGTTTTGACATTCTTAGAAGTTTTTTTTCTGTTTAAAACCTTCTAAGTTATGTTTATTGCTTATGGATAAACTGTTACATTTATACCAAATGTTTAACAAAGGCATGCCCATGGAGTACACTAGTACTCAACCCCACAGTTTTTAAATGTTTTCAATTTGAGCTTTTGACGCTGACGAGTTAAGCTGAGGCGAGGGTTATACTTCCTTTCAAATGCCTCCCCTAGTGACTATCTTTTGTCCACCTTTTGAGATCTCTTGCACTCTTGAAGAACCTAGTTATATATATGTATCTTTTGGTTGCAATATAAATTAATACTATTTCAGTCTCAGACCCTTAACTTTAATACGATCCTCTTATGAATAAGTTTATATTCTCTGACCATAGCCTCTAAAGTTGTTAATCATCTTGATCTAGTCAGATTTTGCTCAGTTTCCTTTTTATTCCAGCTCTTTAACTTTACCTTGTTACCTCTCGAATTTTGGGGTGTGACATAATGGTATCAGAGCATGAGTTTTGGCTCTGACACTATCAATTTATTTTTCTGAGTCTAGAATTAGTTTATCTAGACTTCGCAGAACTTCCATAACCCTCAGCTTTCCGTCACGCCGTCTTCAATAAGGTTGGTAAATCTCTCTATTATTTGAATAAATCCTTATGCATTTGCTATGAGATTTATTTTGTTAATTGAACTCGTGCCTCTTAGCTCATAAAAAGAATCATGTTTGGGACAATCAAGCCCATATAACTCGAATCAGGTACCATGCTTTACGATTTTATAAAAGTGTTCTCTCAAAGGTTTGGGAACAAAGAAGTATGTCTTTTAAATATGTTGTGTTAGTTTCGAGTCTATACAACATGAATTGGAGCAATTTCTTTTAATGGTTTTAATGATAATGTAGAATGCGAATTTCCTTGTATGAGACTAGAGAATTCACACAAATGAATTATGAAGTTATTCTTGGAGACCATGTCAAGTTTGACCTAGAATGGAGACCATTAGGAAATTTCATAGTTTAAGTAGAAGTGCAAGAACAATGTATAATATAGATTTCATTACTTCAGATTTTACTTTTGATGCTTTACTAGTTTTAAGATAAGTGTCTCACCTAGAATGTCTTTCTCCAGATGGTTTCACCTCCAGCTTCTCCCAAGTACACTCCACAGCAGCAGCCACCAGAGACTCCTAGGGCATATTGGATACGAACCTTTACTACTAAAGAGAGTGTTGCTTATTTTCGTGATATTGTTATTGAGCCGGCTGAGAACATGCGACTTTTCCTAGACCATTATGGCACACTCTGGCAGTATGCTCGTCACGAAGAGGTAGATGACTATGAGGCTTCATATCGACTGGTGGAGAAGCTATCCCTTTCTTGGAGGACCTGGACGAATGCCCAGAGAAAGGAGACAACATACAGGGACCGTACCACTCGCCGTTCCATTAGTGACTTCCTTACTTTGGCGACTAGGATTTTTACTCACTGAATCCATGAGCTACCCGTGCCACTGCCACCAGCTGCAGCTGAGCAATCTCCTAGAGATATCCCGATGGATGTACAGACAAGCATTCCTGGTGCTACACCGACTGTACCTTTGGTCATCCCCTACTGGCCACCAAGGTCTCTTTTCCGCCGCAGAACTAGGTTTGAATTTGAGGTTGGCTCATCTAGTGCCCAGGCTGCACACAATGATGATGAGCATGTGATCCTGCAACTACCTATCATATCAGATGAGCTACAGCCCAAGAGGCCTAGGATTATAGAGACCGCCAGCAAGTGGCGGGAGGATATAGATCCAACTATGTCGACATTGATTAGCCTTTTGGTCTGCCACGATCAGCCCCGATAGAGAGAGGACTTCGTCATGAGTGTTTCTCTACCACTGAGCGAGAGCGTGATAATTCTAGCAGATTTGTGTGGTCACCCGTTATGGAGGATGAAGAGGACCCGGAGGAGGATCCGGATGAATTTTAAGAGTCAAAAGTATGATGGTCGGTGTCTAGTGTTTGTTTGGTTGACTGTTTGTACATATGTCATATGTCAGGTTCTAGTCTTTTTTTTTTTTTTTTGGGTAAATAGATGCTAGGATGGATATGTCGAGCTCTTTTGCTTTTGTTATACAGCTTAGCTGGTAGGGATAATCCCATGTAGGGCCCTCCAAGCTCCTTTGTTTGTGAAGTTGGTACCTTTTTGCTAAGTCTTGACTTCACCTCGACACCTTGATCCATTAGCTGTTTATTATGATGAAATGTACTTAGGCCTCCACGGAGGCACACCTTTATTATATGTAAATATATGATGTTTTCCTGGCTATGTTGAGTGTGCATATCTTAATTAATTAATAATTTATTTTTCTTTTCTTTCTTTCACCAGTTCCTATTATGTATACTTATGTTAAGAGTGATACACTATTTTGAACAATTACTACAGAATGGCCGAAATAGGGAAAGAAAGGGAAGAGGTAGAGGAAAGGGTTGAGGTCGGAGACGAATTCTTGAAGAACCTACTCCCTGAGTTCAACCTAAATGCAGTACGGAAGAAAAATTCTGTAAGAAAAGACCTCCAACATTTGAAGGTATGGACGAATCGACTGATGCTAAAAAGTAGATATGAGCACTGGAAAGAATCTTTGATTTCATCCAATGTGAGGAAGGAGATAAATTAACTTGTGCAAGATATCAGTTGGTTGATGAAGCTGATTTCTGGTAGGAATCGGTAGAGCATACGATTACCCCAGAACAATGGGAACTTTTCACTTACGAAGATTTCAAGAGTAAATTCTATAAGAAGTACATACCATATTGCTACCGACAGAGAAAGATAAATGAGTTTTGGAATTTGAAGCAAAGAAAGAACACAGTCACTGAGTATGACATGATGTTTAATCAACTATCTCACTATGCTCCGCATCTGGTAGACTCCGACCAGAAAATGGCAGAGAAATTTCGTAGAGGTCTACGTCCTGAGATCTCAGTTTCTCTAGCTAGTCAAGGAGATCTCACATATGCGCAATCTCTAGGTAGAGCATTGAACGTCGAGTCACTGCTGCCATAAGAAAGGAATCAAACATAGTCTCAACAGTAGGATAGTGGAAAAGGGAAAAGAAAGTGGAAAGAACAAAGTGGAGGGAACTTTGGCAATGAAAAAAGGCCCAAGAATCATAACCAGCAGAATCATGCATGGGATAAGCCAAAGTGTCCACAATGTCAGAAATTCCACACGGGAGACTGCAGGCAAGGGTCTGATGCATGTTTTAACTGTGGGCACATGGGACATTTTGCCTGAGCATGCCCGAACTAAGGAAATAATGGATGAGCACCTCAACACGGGAACACTAGTTTTCAGTCGAGAAATTCTACTTTCCAACAAAGGCAGAATCATGCTCAAGTTAGGAATCAATGACAACTAAACCCAGAGCCAGCAAGGAACCAGGGACAACCACCGCAGGTGAGAGCCTACGCTTTGAATAAATAGGAGGCAACCCTGATCTAATGGGAACCTCACAGGTGTGATTAAGCATAAAAATCATCCTGTTTTAGCTTTGTTTGATACGGGAGCTTCTCATTCCTTTATTTATAAGCATGTTTGCATAGAACTAAGTACAAAGAGATATCAGTCTGAGCAAGTGCTAAAGATAAGCAATCCTTTTGGAAAAGAAATAATTTCTAGGGAAATATGCTTGAGTCATGACCTTAGGATTGGAGACTTATTCTTTAACGTAGATCTTTATGTTACTCATATGAAGGATTTTGATGTTATGATGCGAATCCAATGTTCCTCAAAGTCTCTCCTTCTAAGGGGATTTATTCATTTTGGAAAGAGGGGTAAGTTACTCCCGAGGTATATAGGACCTTTCGAGTCCTAGATAGAGTAGGCTCAGTAGCTTACAGGTTGGCTTTAACTCCTAGCATTGGAGATGTTTATAATGTATTTCATTTATCATAGTTGAGAAAGTATGTCTTTGATCCTAAGCATGTGATTAAGCATGATGAAATAGTTCTAGCTCAGGATCTAAGTTATGATGAAAGATCAGTCAAGATACTAGACCTGAAAGTCCAGTCTTAAGAAACAAACATATTATTCTAGTTAAAGTTCTATGGAACCATCATGGACATGAAGAAGCAACATGGGAACTAGAAGGTAGAATGAAAGTCCAATATCCTGAGTTAGATTACCAAGGCATGTAATTTCGAGGACGAAATTAATTTCATGGAATCAATCGTCACCACGATACGCGTCCGAATAAAAGAAGCTCAGGATCGCCAAAAGTCATACGCCGACCAACGACGAACCGACCTCGAGTTCCAAGTTGGGGATAAAGTGTTTCTCAAAGTATTGCCGACCCGTGGAGTGATTTGATTCGGCAAACAAGGAAAGCTTCGGCCACAATACATTGGACCGTTCGAGATTCTTGATAAGATAGGAAGCGTCGCTTACCGGTTAGCTCTACCCCCGAACTTGTTCGAGCGTTCACGACACCTTCCACGTTTCCATGCTACGCAAATATGTGTTCGATCCAAAGCACGTTATTAAGTTAGAAGAAGTTACACTCAATCCCGACCTCCAGTACGAGGAAAGGCCCGTTAGGATACTCGACCGGAAAATCAAGGTGCTCAGAAATAAAGAGATAGTCCAAGTAAAAATCCTTTGGAATCACCACGATGATGGGGAAGCCACATGGGAAGTAAAGGAACAAATAAGAGCCCAATACCTATTCCTAGACTTCTAAGGTACGCCAAATTTCCTGACAAAATTTCTTTTAGGGATGGAGGGATGTACGACCCGAAAAATCCTATAGGGTTTAATAAAAATCCTAAAAATATAAAGAGATTTCGATTAGTCTTTTTAGAACCTAATTAGCCTAATGAAAGAAGTTAGGATTTTTTGGAATTATTTTACAAAACTCCCGTTTTTTGTGTCGGCCAATAAAATATTATTTTATTCTCGTGTCTCCAAAACCATCATACTTAGTGTCATATTTCTCAGTTCTCCATTTGGAATCCATAGACTCTTGAATTTCTGAAATCCGAGTTTATATGCTGAAAAAGTCTATGGATTCCAAATGGAGAACTGAGAAATATGACACTAAGGCTGTGTTTGGTATTCATCTCAAGATGTAGGCTCCGATAGGTATTCATTGGTGTATGGGGGGGGGGGGAATACACCAATTCGCCAACAGTTTTGACTTTAAAAACAAAATCGATCTTACTGAGTTGTCAGCTCAGCTTATCAGTGCAGCTCGGTTTATCCAGCTCAGTCAGTAAACTGGTGAGCTTGCTAAACCGAACAGTGTGCGGAAGTTTGGTGGACAGGTTGGCTACCTCTTAGAAAATTCTTTCTTTGGTCTGAATATTTGTGCAGGTTGATTATATCAATGAAGTGCAATGTAATGAAGGTTAGTTGAACATTGTAAGGTCGACTGTTAATAAAAGATAGAGAGAGAGAGATCGAGACAGTCGATTTAGCGTGGTTCGGGAAACGTCCCTACATCCACGTCAGATACCGTTGTATCTGAAATTCCTTACTTCTCTCTTATTTATACTGGCTGAGTACCAGCCTCAACCTTCGTCAATCTTTAGACTCAAGCCGAGCACGAGTTCTGGGTCGTGACCCTTACAACCTTTCATACATTCTTACATACAACCTTGCAGCTAAACTAACAGATTCTTCTTTACTTGGACGAATATGTAGTAAGCTTGTGGAGAGTATTCTGTGAGGTTCCAGAATCTGAAATCTTGAAGGTCTCAACACTTGGGAAATGGCTTGGATTCGAGTGTTGAGTTTGGCTTTGAAGCGTAAAGATTTCTGGATAGATTTGGCTTTGAAACTTTGTTTTCCTCTCTCTATTTTTCTCTCTTCCCCGTCTATTTTTCTTCACCCCACTGCACAATTCTGGGATAGTTTGAAGTATTTATATGACTCCAATTTGAATTAGAGCCGTTGGAGTAGCAGAGGTGTCAGAACCGTACTGCTGACTGGACTTCTAGCCGTTGAGGTTTTTGTACAGCTTGAACCATCAAGGTTGGCAAGGCACAGCTTAGGTCGGACTGGGAAGGTCGACCTTTTGTACCTCAAGTTGTCTTTGTTTTCTGTGGTCTTCAAGCTTGATCTTTGTATTATAATCTTCACCTTGAGAAGCTGTTGACTAATAGCAGCTTGACTCACAGCAGCTTGACTAAGCATATTGGCTTCAGCAGGTTGGCCTATGCAGGTTCCTCAGCATATAGGTTCCTCAGCATGCAGGTTGGCCTCTCAGGAGGTTGGCCTCAGCATGCAGGTTCCACAGCATGCAGGTTCCTCAGCATGCAGGTTCTATAGCATGCAGGTTGGCCTCAGCATGCAGGTTCCTCACAGGAGGTTGGCCTCAGCATGAAGGTTCCTCAGCATGCAGGTTCCTCACAGGAGGTTGGCCTCAGCATGCAGGTCACAGCATGCAGGTTCCTCAGCATGCAGGTTCCACAGCATGCAGGTTGGCCTCAGCATGCAGGTTCCTCACAGGAGGTTGGCCTCAGCATGAAGGTTCCTCAGCATGCAGGTCTCACATGAGGTTGGCCTCAGCATGTTGAGCTTCCTAGACCTCGAACTATCTTCAGTCTCTCTGTAACCTTCGTGTGAGATCTTCTGGTATAGTAAGAGCAGGTTACATAGACAGATTACATAATGGAACAGTATGACAGGTTTGAGTAGATTAGGTACAGGTTGCACTTCCAACCTTGACCTTTACATGAGCAACCTGTCCGAGTAAAGCTTGACTGATCTAAACACGGAGACCAGCCTATTCCTATCAATCCTATAACTAAGTCCTATAACTAAGTGTGGTTTCTAATAACATCATCAAAACTAAACTAAACAGGGTTCCCAACACAAGATATGGTAGGATGACTCATCTCAAGATGACTCATATGAATAGTGTTAAGATGAATCATCCATCTCTCCATTTGGTAGCAAAAAATTTAGTCTCGGATGATATCATATTCTATTTGGTATAAATTGCAAAACTCTAGATTAAAATTTAGATTGACCAAATTATCTTTATTAAATACCCCTACCGATTTCACTTTTTATCGTTGGGATTAAATAGTTACTCTTTATTATTATTATTATTATTATTATTATTATTATTATTATTATTATTATTATTATTATTATTATTATTATTATTGTTGTTGTTGTTGTTGTTGTTGTTGTCGTTATTATTATTATTATTATTATTATTATTATTGTTATTATTATTATTATTATTATTATTGGAAATCGTATAAATACATAAGGGTAAAATGGTAAAAGAGAGAAAGTATTGTGTTACTATTCGAATGAGTTGAAGTCATCCGACCAAAAACGTCAGATGAGTTAACAAGCGAAAACAGTAAAATAACAGCGGGCTTGGGCTTCATCTTGGGTCATCCAGTTTATTTCATTTGGGCACCGAACACTTAGATGAACTAGGATGATTCACCTTATCTTGGTTCATCATATCCACCAAACACACCCTAAGTATGATGGTTTTGGAGACACGAGAATAAAATAATATTTTATTGGCCAACACGAAAAATAGAAGTTTTGTAAAATAATTCCTAAAAATTCCTAACTTCTTTCATTAGGCTAATTAGGCTCTAAAAAGACTGAGGCAACTCTCTTTATATTTTTAGGATTTTTATTAAATCCTATAAGATTTTTCGGATCGTTACAAACGGGTATGAGGAATGAGAAGATCCTCAACTCTCATTGGCAATAAGATCATGACTAGGAATTAGGATAGAACCTGCTATCACGTCGGATTCACATGTCACTCCAGAAATTTATATCTTTACCATCTCCAATTTTCCATCTATTCCCTTGCTTAATCAAATTTTGAGACTCGTAAATGCTCTTCCAAGTAAAATTTGGACTAGCCCACATGTAATAGTAAGAAAAACCCCTCTTGAAAAATATTTAGGCTTGAGAACGCAACAAACCAGAGCATTAGGATTAGCAATTAGACACCAACCAAATTTCCCAAGCATAACATTACTAAGATCAAATCGGGTATTGGTAACTTCTAATTGTAATGAAAAATTTCTTATTGAGACCAAATTTTATCAATTTTAAAAATTACGAAGTATTTGCAAATCATATAATTTCAAAAAAGAAAAAAAAAGTATATTTTCTATTTAAATTGGAAAATAGAAAAAAAAAATGCAATGTGTGTTCAAATTTTGTACTACGTAACTAAAAATTGACAAACTTTATCCACATTTTGTCTTGTGCTGCAACTTCATCATCATCTTCATCTTCATCTAAAAAAATTATAAAAAATAAAAATAAAAATTCCTAATTTATAAGATAATCCCCCATCAGAATATTGGTTTCAGAATTCTGAGTTGTCTTCATAATCGAAACTGCAAACGAGAAGGATTTTGACTTTTGAGACATGGGATCTCATGGTGAAGAAGAGAATATGGCAGCTTGGCTTCTCGGCGTTAACAACCTCAAGATTCTTCCTTTTAAGCTCTCCCCTCTCGGTATCTTATTACTCTCTCTCTCTCTCTCTCTCTCTCTGTAACTCGGTTTCTGAAGATGGGCTCTGTACATTAATAATTTTAGCTCCCTTTTAGGCCCTCACGATGCTAAAATCAGAATGAAAGCTGTGGGTATCTGTGGAAGTGATGTTCACTATCTCAAGGTGAATTTTTTTTTTTTTTTTCTTTCGTAAATTGACAGTGATTAATGGCCATCTGTGTTAGTGTGTTACCCAGTGTTTCATTGTGTATACCTCTCTGTCGATTCACGTTTTCCCACGTTTTGACTTGTTATCTTTGTCAAGCTCTTATCATCATTCAGTTGCTTCTAATTACTACTTGCATTCTAGCAAAACATATGCTTATTCAATGATTCATGGTAATGATAAAGAAAATCACTTACCTATTCACTTGTTTCCATTTTGGTCATGTACCTTTTTATGGCTTGCAAATTTGGTCAATCGAAACAAGTAGCCATACTCAAAACAAGGACAAGTAGCAATTTTGAATAAATATCTGCTAAATCAAAAGTGAGTACCAAAATGAGAAAAAAAAAAAGAAAAAAAAAAGAAAAGGAAGAAGCAAAGATAGTGATCAAACCAAAAATAAGTGTGAAGGTAAGTGATTTTCTATATTAATATCCCATATGATTCTTAAGTGGTGGCCATGATTATGATGCTTCAGGAAATGAAATTAGCAGATTTTGTTGTGACCGAGCCAATGGTGATAGGGCATGAGTGTGCTGGCATTGTTGAGGAAGTAGGAGCTGATGTAAAGCACCTACTGCCTGGGGACCGCGTTGCCATTGAACCAGGAATAAGTTGTTGGAGGTGTAATCTATGTAAGGAAGGAAGATATAATCTCTGCCCTGAGATGAAATTCTTTGCTACTCCTCCAGTTCACGGTTCCCTTGCAAATCAGGTCTAGCAGAGCTGTAACATCTTTATTTAAAATTTTCTCCATTTTGTCTACTATGTTTTAGTAGTATATGTTTGAAGAATGGCTGCTGCAATTAGGTTGTTGAAATGCTTTCTTCCAAAAGTATTTGTCACTTTTATCGAATTTGTGTATTTTTCTTACTTCACACAGTGAAAAGCAAAATTAGTGAACTTTTTTTTACCGTATTGTTACTCGTAATGTTTGTATTGTAACTTTGTATTCTGTGAATATTTTACTTATGTGTCATATCCTTATTTGGAGATTATGAATCTCGGAAAAAAAAAAAAAATCACTGCCTTGGGGGTGAGTTCTCAAGATTCCACTAGTTCCTATGAAATTCTTTGCTACTCTGCCAATTCATGGTTCCCATGTACACCAGGTTTACTAGAGCTGTGTTTCTTTAAATAGAGTTGTCTCCATTTTGACTATTTATTTTAGTAATATATTGTTTGAAGAATGGCTACTGCAAAATTATCGGTCAGTTTTATGAATTTTTGTCTTCCTCTCCTTTTTTACTCTCTTTAGTCATTACACACAATATTTCTGTCGCATCCTTACATAAAAATTTGCCATTCTTTTAGTGCTGTAACTAGTTCCTATAGAAATTTTGCATCATTTTTCTTGATCTTGATTACAGATTGTGCATCCTGCGGATTTATGTTTCAAACTCCCTGAGAATGTGAGCTTAGAAGAGGGCGCGATGTGTGAGCCCTTGAGTGTTGGAGTTCATGCTTGTAGACGTGCCAATGTTGGTCCCGAGACTAATGTGTTGGTGATGGGAGCTGGACCTATAGGACTGGTAACGTTGCTAGCAGCTCGTGCTTTTGGATCCCCAAGAATTGTGATTGTTGATGTGGATGATCATCGTCTCTCAGTTGCTAAGAAGCTTGGAGCAGATGAGACCATCAAGGTTTCAACTAATGTAAATGTAAGTCTCTTTTGTGTAATTTCATCCAATGCTAATTAATTATCAATTTATGCTATTAAGGTTGCATTTAAAGACTCCACGTGAGTTGTAGGAGAAGCAGAAACATTAATCTTAATGTATGGAACTGTATTCGAGAGCTCATTGTATTGATCAACTTGAACGAGTCTTTTCCCTTTTGTCTTTTTATAGTGTCCTTCAAGTTTGTATTTCCAAGTGTTGATTAGTTTGTTGAATTGTTAAACATGTTAATCATTGATTGGATAGCTTCCAATTCTTCTTAGCGTATATCGTTTGCAGTCTTTGAAGCATTTCTCACCTATGGTGAAAACTAGCCTTTTGTTACGAGGATATATAGTGACAGTCTCTAACAGGATGTAGGTGCGGAAGTGGAACGTATTAAGGCTGCAATGGGGGCTACAGTGGACATAGCTCTCGACTGTGCTGGTTTTAGTAAGACCATGTCAACAGCTCTTGCTGCCACGTCATCAGGTGGAAAAGTCTGCCTTGTGGGAATGGGTCACACAGAGATGACTCTCCCTCTTGCACCAGCTGCAGTCAGGTATCTTTCTGTTCACTTTATTTTCAGGAAAATACCATATTTCGTTGCAGCATTTGACCAATTATTTCAAGAATGTCTCATTATTTCTTAAATAATGTCACGAGGCATGGTTTCCAGCATCAGAAAGTTCATACGGCAAGCTTGATCTGGTTCCACGTGTATTTTCATACTAGATCACGAGTCATTATTGAAAGAATTTTGAAACATTGTGTACTAATTTGCTAAAAAATAAACAGCATGAAATTGTTGAAAAGAAGCTCAAATGTTAGGACGGAATATGATACTTTCCCTTCCTCGTATAATCTCATTATGTATGGTTCTGTCACTTCTCGTCTCTTTTCGAGTTCACCGTATTACTTGATATTCATATAGGGAGGTGGATGTGGTTGGCATATTTCGCTACAAAAATACGTGGCCTTTGTGCATTGAGTTTCTCCAGAGTGGAAAGATAGATGTGAAGCCGTTGATCACGCACAGGTTCGGATTCTCTCAGAAGGAAGTCGAAGACGCCTTTGAAACTAGTGCTCGCGGTGGTGCTGCTATCAAGGTTATGTTCAATCTCTGATGGTTTTTCGGTGGGAGACAATGGTGAGAACACGACGACAGAAGCAACAAAACAATGTGTGGAATTGTTGAGGTTTTCCATTTTCTTCCTTATAAAAGAGTTTCATCAGATATTAATGATGTGAATGAATTGCGTTTTTCTTTGTAAGTCTGATCTGTATGTGCAACGTTAATAAATAAGTCTTGTGTTACTATGGAATGACTCTTTGATGGAAAAAGAAAAGGAGTGGTATGAAAAAGAAAAGGAGAGATATGAAAAGGTTGGAAAATATTACTCCCTCTGTCCCGCGGCAATTGTCTATGTTTCCTTATTCGGACGTCCCATTTAATTGTCCGGTTTTCTAAAATGGCAAAAAATTTGTGGCTACAATTAACTCTCTCTCCTCAGAATTAATTACAGCCATATATCTTACATTGTATTGGCTATTATGCCATTTCTTTACCGGACAATTGCTGCGGGACGGAGGGAGTATGTTATAATGTGGTCCGTCACTTGTTTTATCATATGTCCTCTAAAGTACAAAAAATGGGAAAATACCATCACTCGAAATGGATAGGAAAATATTATCATGATTTGGAGTGAAAATGTGAGATAAAAGATTTGCCCAAGAAAAACTTTTCCTCATGCTCAAAAAAATCATTCATAAAAGAAAACATGTAAAAAAGGGAGACAAAAAAGGAAAATTTTTCCTTTTCATGCATTATCACTCAAAGAGAACACTCCTAGTGGTAATATTAATGTTCATAGTGAACATACTTATCGTAGCCTCCATTGTTGTGCTAGTGTCATGTTGACAATTTTTTAAGTAGGACTAGCAGAGATTACGTTCGTTGCACGTAGATACGTTTTTTTTATTATTTTTGAAAAATATGTTAATAATTGTATAATTTTTATTATATTTCACTATTTATATCATACTTATTATATATTATTGTGACTTATATGATATAGCACGTAGGAAGCAATGGATTATTAAGAAGATGAATAATGTTCTTAGAAAATGAGAAGATTTGATAAAAAAATAAATAAAATGAGAAGATAAATAAGAGCAGAGAAGTAGAATTGTAATTAAAGTAGGAAAAGTTTATATAAATTTATTTTAATAATAAAATTACGTTCAGAATCACTTTGTTACCCTTAAAATAAATTTAGAATAAGGGGCATATTAGGCAAAACAAAAGTTGTAAGAATTGGGTCTTTTATAATAATAATAATAATAGATTTATAATTTTTTAGTAAGATTTAGATTTTTTTTTTCATGATATATGATATCACTGCATCAACTTGTTAGGGAAAATATTAATATTATCCAATAATCTCGTATATAAATTATTTAATGTCTGCATCGCATGGATTAATAATTTATATTACCATAATTCATGGTCACGTGTCATAATTGATCATTATTCGCCATTTCTTCTCTTCTCGATCAAAAGCAGAAGTAGAAGCCAACCCTTGGGCCATAAAATATAAATATTACTCCTTCCGTCCCAGACTACTTGGCATGTATACTATATCGGGCCCGTCCTATACCAATTGGCTTGTTTCCTAATATGGAAAGAATTAGTCATCAAAATGAACCACTATAATCTCATCATCCACTTATCTCTCAGCACGTATCCCAATATAATTTATATCCTAAAAGTTTAAATTATCATAACTTGCTCATTTGTTCTCCGATTTTTATGATTTTTATATCAAATTAAAGGTCCTGATAAGATCTTTCATTTAAGATTAGACATCAATATATTTTTATGCATCTATGATGGTCTAGTTTTAAAACAATAAAATTTGCATTAAAATATTAAATCATTACACTTTATCTTTACACACACTCTCATAAAATCTCGTGCCGAAAAGAAACATGTCAAGTGGTTTGAGACAGAGGGAGTACATCTAAAAGTCAGGACTCTTATCAAGAGCATGTATAGCTGGCACCGCTTATGCTATATAAGCAGGAGTGCTATCCTATTTTTGGGCCGAAAGTTGAGAAACCTAGAATATTCTTCAACTAACTTTTGGGACCACTCTATGTGGCCCTTCTACCTGCAGACGAAGGACGATGATTTCCTTACAGAAAAGTGTACGGTTCCGACGGACACTCGAGATGTTGTCCCCGTGTAAAAGACCATCTTGTCCTTCGAATTCATCCAGAAATATGGTAATATCCTCGCTCTCTTTGAGCCTATAAATAGGGACATTTACTTCATTCTTAAGGTACGCGATCTTGAGAACCATCCATCTTCATTATCGCACTCAGCTCTCTGCAAGTTTCTCTGAGGAATTGCAAAAGCTCACACACTCACTCATATTATATTTATAGAGGTTTTCTTACCCAAGAGAACCTTGAATCCTATATACGCCGAGTCTGACATGAGCGTCGGAGTCCCTTTCTGGGGGACCCTCCTCCGGGTCTTTTTTGCAGAGATTCAGAGCTCGGACGAAGGGAAGAGGCCTTGTTCCGGCGATGGAGAAACTAAAGTCGGAGTCGGAGTTCAAAGGTGTCTTCACCTTGTCCATGTTTTATTAATTTTGTTGTAAATCCTTGACCCAGATCTAACACAACTTAATTCTACTTAATGTGATCATCGTTGTGTTGGTATAATCTTAGTAATTCTTTCAAGTGGATTTTTTTTTTTTAATAGGATTAGATTTTTTTTTTTTTAATAAAACATTATTTAGTTGTAATGTGAGTGGAATATGAGCCTCATCTTAAAGTGTAGTTTTAAATTGTTAATTGTACATTGAATGAGTAGGTTGTTATATGGGGCGAGCATGTGATGTAAATAAATAGTTGAATGAGAGTATGTTCAATTAATTTGTGTAGGGTATAATTATGGTAGATGACTAAAATAAAACGTAAGCAAAGATTTCATAGGCGGAGGGGGTATATGATATTGTTGCTTCAATCGTAAACATATTTTTACATTACGCGTGCTCACCATAGACAACGGAACATTCGACATTATTATATCAGAGCAGCGCAGTTTAATTACTACTTGCCACATTAAGATATTCTCCACATTAATGTAGATGTAGTAGATACTTTGTTTTAACTGTTTCCCCTGCTCGAAGAAGCTAATGTTCAAGTTTATACAGGTATTACTATTCAAGGAATTTCAAGCCTCGGGTAAAATTATCCAAATGAATTGGTGAAATTTTATTCAATAAATAACCAATCACGATCTCGTTACATAAGCATATTACTCAAAAGCAACTAACCACCCTACTTATGGAAGAATGACAAAAAACTCAAAAAACTGGTTATTTCTCAAGACTTCAATTGGGTGAACTTTTACATCCGATGCACATAAAATTGACAACAGAAAAATGTTACAAATAACCACTGCTTCCATATTCAGATATTCTTCACTTGGGATGGATGCACTTTTCTAACGTTAACTAGATTCAACGTGCTTGAAAAAAGGAGAGACGGCTTTCTTATAAAGTTGTGGTTGGTTCGGCCAACCACTTCCATACTCGTACTTGACCCGATCCATCACCAGTGAAAAATAAACCACCTGGACCAATTTGTATGCTGCGAACCTCCTCTTTCGAGAAGATCCTCCCCCTCTCCGAGAATCTAGAAAAGGGTGCAAAATCACAATTATGAGAAATCAAAACATCAATATTTTGTAAAATAGGTTACAGAATGTAAGAACTCACGAAGGCAGATCATAGACTCGAACAGAGTTGTCGTTGCAGGAGCAGAACAGCACTGGTTTACTTTCTGAATCATGCATCCCACATAGAGTGATTAAACCCTGCAACAAACTTCTACATGTAAACAAGCATACTTTGTATCCTACCAAAGGAAAATATATTATTTAGGCATGTTGCTCTTATTATTGCGGTTTCTGAGGGAACATAATAAGTTATGAAACAGGAAAAAGCCATACATGTTCCTCCTTATGGGTATATGTTACTTCCAAATTACCAGCCTCAGTTGTAGCCCAGACCTACAACAAAACCACGAAATGAAAAAGTGCATCTTAATAGGCACTCATATACAGTGATTAAGCATAAAAATTTGAGGGAAGTACAAACCTTTACTGTGTTGTCCAATGAAGCTGACAAAAGGAACTGATCCCAGCATAAAACAGATGTCACAACATTGGTATGTCCCGATAAAGTTTGAATACATTGCAAAGTTTCCAGGCTCCATACCTAAACAAAAAAAGTAAGGATTTCATCATATTATTTGGAAAAGTTTAAGAAGAAATCACATATAATGAGGAGCATCATTAGTTTTAGGAGCCCAACTTACTCTTATAGTATGGTCCATGGAACCAGAGTACATTCTGTTACCACCAACAACTAGTGTCACAACAGCAAGTGTATGGCCCTTGAGTGAGGCAGCTGGTTCAAAGCAGTTCGTAGCTGCATTGAATTTCCATGCCAATATGGACCCATCCTGTATTGAATTACAATTAAACACAAAAGGTGTTATATTAGAATCCGTCTATTTAAAGTCAAGGCATTCAGGCACAATGCATTTCAGTGTGCCTCCTCTCAGCAACTCATTCAGAAGAACAAAAGCATGGATCAAGAAATAAGAAACTAGTAACCTGAGGGATACACACACTAAAAGATATACTTTTCACTCCAATTAAAGGATAACTTGGTGAGAATCCCCAATCTCCAGTTTAAAAAGGGAGAGGCCAATGGTTCCACCACCTCCTCCTCTCTAGTTTTTGAGGAAACAAAAAGTTATTGCACAAGGTGATGCAACAACAATTTACTAGCATAGCAAATGTAAATAAGCAAAACATATAATGTACATTGTACGGTAAACAAGGTGTCCACGTGTAGCCATAAAAATCGGTATTATACCTTGTTACCGGCAAATAGTAGATCACTTCCAACGACGAGAGAATAAACTTGTCCAACGGGTCCGCTTAGACTGAGCTCCATTGATGTTTGGACATTCCATGCCTGTTACAGATACGAAAATGAGGGGGGAAGTAAATAACACGTGTACAAAAAAGTAAGATGCACAATCTGAACCCCATCCAGACCCCCATGTTGTTCTGCAATTGGAAAGTAAAATATTGGAATGCAAAATAGCCAAACATGTTGTGTGTTTGGAAATTTGTCGAATCCTCAATATCTGCAGAATAGATATTGCTAGCGTCCTTTGATCATGTGATCACTCTTAATTGGCTCCTCTACACTTCGGATGATACATTAACGTAAAAATGCAGCAATAAGCTCCTATAAATTTCTAGATCACATAAAGAGAAGCACCCACTACTATGAAACCTTGCAAGATTACTCTCACTTATTATAACCCTGAATATACCTCCCCCTCCCCCCAAGTTCACAAGACACTATCACTATTTTAGTATAGGCTTAACCAAAAACAAACATGTGGGAAAGAAAAACAGATAACATTAAAATAATAAAACAATGTTGGTTCCAAGGAGAGAGGAGGGTGCAGCAATGGGACCCTGGAACAGCGACAGAGAGGTTAAGGGAAAAGAAAGAAGGTTTCGGTTTGTTTAGCTCCTCAAACATCAACTCAAATTACGATTTTGGAGAAAAGGGTTGCAATAGTTACTTTCACAAGAGGAAAGGTTAAACACCTCCCTTTGTTTCCATTTTCAGACACCTTTTCATACTGCCAGTATTTCCCCATGAGAAATTTATTTCCATTATCATGTATAATTAAATAAATTTGCAATACTTATATCTTTGTGTAGATTACATAGAGTAAATGCCAAGCTATATGTATTTTAAAGAAAAGCTACACTTAGAAAATAGAACCCTCAATGCTATTTTCTGGGGTCAAAGCAGCATCTGAAACCACCTTATGTCCCACAGTCCCTGGACATTTGAAATTGGTCCTTTGGGCCCCTCTGCTGATGGAAAGTAAATGTCTCCCGCTAATGCTGACATGGCACAAAAAATGCCTCATAGAAAACTTCCACCTGCTACCTCACTCTTTTTCTCCTCTTCACATGCATACGATATGTCTGTGTATATAAATACTGTCCAGCCCACCTAGTTGGCCACCTGGACTTTCCTAATGCAACTCAAGTTGTCTTACTCTCTTTGTATTTCTTTACTTCTTTTTTTGCCAGTCTTATTCATAAAGTCTCAGAACACGTTCATCTATGAGCCGAATAATACCACCCTTCGAAACTCACCCACTACCCCATCCTTTAGCAAAACTGCAGTACACCATCCTGGTACTAGCCAGAAAAAATTACCTCAGTCTGTGTCAATTAAACCATGGCCAACCTGAGACAGCTCCCCTCAGCTTAGTAAAATAATAGCATCCTTTAGAAAAATGAACCTTCTCTCTTCAAAGATAATTTATGAACGTGTACGAGTTTTTGATCTATCCTAATGACATACAATCCCAAAGGCAATTTAGAAAGGTCTAGAGGTATGTAGGTTGCCAATGCTACGGTAGAGTAGAAAGGTTATGTAACACATATTCCAGAGCAAATACATGGTTGGAGATGATATACTTGTAGCACGAACCACAATTCATCTTCCAAAAATTTCACAGATTTGAAAAATTATACAAGATTTCATTCATCTTAGCTAAGCGAAAATAGATTGATCATTGATGCACATATAAAGCAAACAGAAAGAGAATGGTAAGAGTTTGATTATTTGTCTCACCTTGACAAGATTTGTCAAACCCAAGAATACCCACGGACCTTCACTAAGCATACAGCCTACTGCACATCCCAAATTCACAACACCTGCCAGCTGTTATGAAAGACAACAAGGCAGCTTAAATTATAGCCATTACCACCAAACAAGGCGATAAGAAATATCACAAGCCCAAATGCAACTTGACTGAAAGCATTCTGTGCTCAATTTCCCTCTGTGAATGCAACTTGTCATAGCAATTTGAAAATCACAAGTACTAACATGTATCTTTTTCTTTGGTATTTCATTTTGGTATCATCATATAACTTATGATTTTTCTAATAGCGTCTTAAAACTAGGATGCTAGAAATTTATATTAGAACTTATACATTCACGAAACAATAGAAATAATGACATGATGATAAATTTCTATTATCAAAATAATTCAGAATTTTCATGTAAGAATCACCCCAAAAAGGAAATCAGAAATTCAAAAACAATGGCTGTAAGCAACTGACATTGAATATAAGTAAGAAAACATAATACCTTAGTGCACACAACTTCATAATTGAGCACTAATTAATGGTCAAAACTATATATATAATTGAATGCAGCTTCAATTTAAAGGTTTTCTTCATAGCACTCATTCTGACTCATATGGATAACCTTCACAAGTTCAAGTTCAGATTTCTATGTATGCGTGAGATTAAATTTTCTAAACCTTCTTTGGCTGGAATGAAAACATGAAAGTGAAACTTACAACTTCAAATTATTTGTTACAAAATGGAAATATTTACAGAATCAAACAAGTACGATGTAAAGTATCTTAAAGAAAAGATGCAGAAAATACATATGGGAACTACCTGACCAGATTGGCAGTCCCAAACTCTGACAGTCTCATCTTCACTCCCAGAATAAAGCTTATCAGAACCCGAAGGCAGTGTAATCCCTGTAACAGCCTGAAACATTTTTTTTTTTTTTCCGATTAAGAGCATAATTTGAATAAAACTGGAACCTGCAAAATCTAGGTCAAAGAAAGCAACACAGTGATCTATATACATACATGCCTAGAAATAAAAAGTTCATCTTTACAACCCATAAAAAATCAAGGTAAAATGATGGAGAATACTGAAATATGACTAGGCTCCATGAATGGATCCAAAATATTCTAGAGATTAAACAAAAAGGCCACCCAAAGTTCCAAATGTGATAAAACAAAGACAAATCTTTTCAATAATCACCAACCAAGAAACCAACCGAGAACACTGATACCCTTAGTATATCATGAAATTCTGAATCTTGATGCATCCATTGTTATGAATCAAGCAAAAACATCACAAGAAATCAACATCAAGAACTGCATTACTCTTCAATAACAAAGACGATCGGTATATTTAACCAACCTGTTTGTGCCCATCGAGCGGCGTCAATAGGGAAAAGCAATCCGTAGACCACTGATGCAAAAATTTACAAGTCTCCCCGTATCTACAGCTACCTTGCACCCAATAATTGCAGATTTTTTTCTCAACCTTTCTCACGAAAGTTCTATTACCACTTGCGGGCTGCTGCGACTGCGGCCTGCCCCATGAATTGTTACTACTAAAGTTATAGTTACCACTCCTCCGTAATCCGCCACCGCCGCGGTGGTTGTCGTCCGCCCCGAAACCCTGGTGTCCCCTCTTACCATTCGCCGACGGCAGCTCTCCGTGCAAAAAGGGGCATGGATTTCTCGTGCACTTTCCTTTCTCCCAATGAAAACACACTTTATGCTGCCTGCTGTTGTTATTTAGGTTATCGCTTGAAGACGACGGTCCCAGCCGATTAAAAACCCTTCTCCCACCATCCACATCCATGAGGACTTATACACAGTTTTAAAATGACAGTTCAGGGAAAAGGGGGGGAATTGGGTTTCGGGGAATTGATATTCGAGTTGGTATGTGATCGTGTAAATTACAATTTTGCGGTGATTAAATAGCGACGTTGATCAGGGAGAAGAACTAGATAATGAGAGGATCGGAACTCAGGATTAGGGTTTTGAAGTGGAGTTTATGAACCCTAATTTTGGAATTGCGGGACGCTGGCATCAAGATTTTCGAGAATGAGGAATTATGGCGAGGGTGGGAGTGGGAGGAGGAAGAAAACACGCCTTACAATTCTTATACGAATTTTATATCAAATTTTGATTAGCTTTCATCTATCTATCTATATATGTATAATAGCAAAATAAAAGTCGATCAATCACGATTTTTCTTGATTATTTTTCTAAGTTCTTATAATTTTGCCTAATTAATTAATTTTTTTAATCTAATATATCTTCTTAGCATTTCAATTTGATTAGAAGTCTCATAATTTAAATCACCTTTATATGTATTCTATTTTATGAAAAAAATTAATACTATCATAATGGCAATATACATATCTTATATATATTACGAAACATTTAATTCAATATTATTAAGGGCAAATGTAAAAGATTTTATATTTTTTTTTATTTCCTAGCTTTATTTTTAAAATAATATATAATATTGTGGATGTACAGTAGTGTTAATTTACGCAAAACTAATATTAAGATGTAAATATTAATTTGATTTTCTATTAGTTAATTCGTAATATAAGTTAATCATTTATAATTTATAAATGATAATTTTAATATAATATTATTATTATTTTATTTTATTTAATTTCAACTATCCCACATCGGTTATTTATAAAATTTCATCAACAATGCATTCATATAAAAGAAGACACCACACATTCGATATTATTCGTCTTCGGGCGATTTCACATGATTTTACCTTATTAATTAATAATTATTAATATAATCTAATAATAGTATAATTTATAGTAAAAAGAAGTAAGCTCTTGATTCTTCATTTTTTTTTGAGAAATAATAATATTAAAAGATATTTACTAACAAGTATACACGCATAATAACATACAAGTATTTCCTTCTATTAGACTTTATATAATATCAATAAATAAATATGCAACACAACATCCTTGGACTTTCATATATTATTATCAATACTTTCAAAAAAATTAGTAATTAGAATTTTAGTTTAAATAGGTTTCTTTATTAACTTTTAGAATGACACGTAAAATATTGTTTCGTTTCCTTCCATTATTCTTTATTCATGTTAAAAGTCTCTTGATGTTAACATAAAATGTATTGTGTCTTATTAAAGATATAAATATATTAAAGTTTAATATAAATCGGAAACATGAAAATTACAATAGTTAAAAATAATAATAATTACATCTACAACGGGGCTTTGACATAATTTTTTTTTGAATAAAATGACTTATTTAATTTATTGATCTCAAATCGATTTTTGAGATATGCGACTTCATCATTAGGAAAACTCAAATATAATGGAGTCATATCTCAGTTTTACCCCTAATAAATATTTAAAGGAATTCACGTTAACAGAAAATTGTATTATCACAACTTGTAGTTTATTAGTTGAGAGGGACGGGTGGCGGATGAAGAAATTTATACGTACAAAGGTGATGAATCGACTTTTGTTAAGATGACTTCATCGACAGGAAAACACATATATAATGGAGTAATCCTTATTCCTTAATCAATATTTAAATGAATTATTGAACGACTTGAATTGAAAATGAGTAAATCTATCCAAGAAATGCCAACTTTCAACAATCATGTAAATGGCGAGCGACTTGACATTCTGTCATTCAATTATATCGAAAGACGATCGTCTTTACATTGAAATTAATATAACCACGCGGAAAATTTTTACAATATCTGTTATTAACTTATTTTTTTCGAGCAACGTTAATATGAAAAACAAAAACTACTTGACAAATGTTATTAATTTCCAATTTATTTTATATATTACAACACACAATTGATGGCTTAACACGCAAAACGAGTAGAACTATTCAATAAACTTAACATCTCATAATCTATTTTTCTATTACAATTGTCAATGGACTGCTTGACATTCAAAACGAGTAAAACTAACCGAAAATTGCCACACCTCATTGATTTTTTTTATTATTATTATTTTTTTACCCAATTTAATGCTATTTTTTTTCAATAGTTCTTAATAATACTATAATCTTAAAATAAATATTTATATTATTTTTTTAATGAGAAATGTTCCTCATATTCATATTTTTGTAATATTATTCAATATTAACATATAATATTATTCAATATTGTCATATTTCTAACAAATCATCATAATTATATCATTTTAAAAATAACTAATTATTTTAGGAGCAAACGTCTGTCAAGATATTTTTAATCATTTTATTTATTTTAAATGATTTTCTTTTCAAGTGGTTCAAATAGTGAAATTTATAAAAGAACGACATGATATAGTGCAGTAGAACAACTCATCCTTTATAATATTTGTAAAATTTCCTTATAATAAATATGATGGAGTCATTTCAATTTTATTCAAAGTAAATATTTAAAAGAGTTTAGGTTAACGGGAAACTTATATGATTACGACTTATAATTTGTTAGTTGAGTAGGAACGGACGGATGAGAAGATGACTTCATTGATAGGAAAATTCATATATGATGGAGTAATCCTTAATCAATACTTAAAAGAGTAAATGGAAGACCTGAATTGACAACTTGTAAAACTATCCGAGAAATATCGTGTTTCCTCAACAATCATCTAATGATGGACTATCAAGATATTTTCAGTTCTTTTATTTGTTTTAGATGATTTTTTTTTCAAGTGGTTCAAAGAATGAAGTTTCTAAAAGAACGACATGATATTGTGCAGTAGAACAACCAATTTTTTATAATATTTATAATTTTTTTATAACAAATATGACGGAGTCATTTCAGTTTTATCCCAATTAAATATTTAAAAAACTTTACGTTAACGGAAAATTATACTATTACGACTTATTGTTTGTTAGCTGAGTAGGGACGGAGGATGAAAAGATGACTTCATCGATAGGAAAACTCATATATGATGAAGTCATGCTTAATCAATATTTAAAAAAGTAAATGGAAGCGCAGCTCAGTTGGTAAGACGCTTCCCCTCCAACCAAGAGGTCGGGGCTTCGAGTCACCTCGGGTGTGTGTGTGTGTGAGTGTGTGTTGAGTTTGTCAGATTAAAAAAAAAATGGAAGTAAATGGAAGACTTTTAATTGAAAACATGTAAAACTATCCGAAAATTGTCAATTTTCCTCAATAATCATCTAAATGACGGGCGGCTTGACATTTTATCCTTCAATTATTGAACGACGAACGACTTTACATTGAAATGAGTATAACCACCCGAAAAAATCCGACCACCCATTGACCAATTTTTTTTTTAGCAATAGGAAACTTAATATGAAAAATACAACCAAAATTGAAAAAATGTTATCAATCGTCAATTTATTTATATATTAAAACATACAATTGATGGTTTAACATTCAAAACGAGTGTTACTACACGAGAAATCTAATCTCTCCTAATTTATTTTTCTAATACCATGATAAACGGGCTGCTTGACATTTAAAATGAGTAAAACGTAACGAACCAAAAAATGTCCTACCTTATTGATCTACTTTTTTTTCCTGCTTCAGTTTAATGCTATTTTTCCGAATGTATCATAGCAATACTATAATATTACAATAAATACTTATATTACTTATTTTTTCATTATTTTTTACTTAATAATTACTAAATCAAATGGCTCCCGTCGAATTTCGACGGGCACTACACTAGTTTTACTCTAATCTCTTTTCTATTTTAAGATTAGAGTTGAGTGGCAAAATTAATTATAATTGAAATGACAATCATTAATTAGTTTAATTGTTTTGATTATATGAAAATAAATAACATGAAAAAATTGAGGTAGGTGGTCATTTATTATCATAATTTTTTATTTTTATAATCAATACGATGTCATTTTGGTATTAAAAAAAAAAATGTTTGTCACGTCAACTACGATTTCAAAATCAGGAAAATAAAAGATCAAAATAAAAATTGAAAGGTGATGTATTTTATAACCAATTTTAAAACTCATATATAAAATTAAATTTGACCAAAACTCGTGTATTTTCTAACAGTTAACCCTTAATTTTATTTTCTAAATTTTATTTTGCAGCTCCGAAGTGCAAAAATAGTAAGATGTAATGATTAAATTTCGGTGCATTTTGTGGACAATAACAATAATAAAATTCTAGTTAAATATTTTTCATCATTTTACCTCATTTTTATTTTTTATATGATTGATTATTTTCCGGTCAGAATGGCAAAAAAAATCAGGCTAAAAATATTTGTGTACATGTTTTTTTTCCACGTAAGAACATATGATGAAAGAAGTGAAGACGATAAAATATTTCATCATTTTCTTGTCCGTCTATTTCCTTATCAACCAAAGAGAACGCCTCCCACCTTATATAGAATCCATAATTAATTCTGCTTACTTTGATGCCAATCTTAATAGATGCAGATTCAGAATTTGTTGATGGGGGTGGACTGAAAATAAACTATTCAACCCATAAAATTTCAACATATATGTACCAAAACTAAATATTTGATGTTCACATAAGTTGTGCTCTGCAACACATTAATATATAAAATTATCAAAAACTAGTCAATATAAAGCATTAGCAAATCTTCAAGTAATTCATCTCTCATCTTATTATGAAGTGTCGTCTTTATGTGCTTCATTGCAGAAAAATGTTTATTCAATTCTGGCAGTAGAAACATGTGTCAATATTAGATGAATCATTCTAGTTAAAATAACATAGATTTTTTGATCTTCTAGCTCAACAATTGTAGAAACTTGAAACTCTTGCTTCACTATCATATCATGTTGATAATGTCTCAACTCATACTCTAATGAAACAATATTTTAATCGGTGAAGTCTTCATAATAGAATTTTCTTGCAAAATATATCATTTTTAAATGAATTGAAATAATTTATGTGACCTAAGGCCACAATGATACCAGAGGCGGGGCAAGGAAAATGGGGGCCCTGTGCAGATTTTTAAAATCGGGTTTTTTTTTTCATAACAATATATTTAGAAATATATAGAAATTTTATTAACCAAAAAAATCTTAATGCATAAACTTCATTACGGTAACAAAAAAAGTTGAAACATTCACTTAAGAAGGGAAACGTCGCTTGGTATGCTATGCCGTGTCGATTACTGTGAGAAATATTAAATATGTGGGCCCCCTTAATAATGTATAGAAAGAAAAAATAATATAAACTGGAAAAACAAAAATGTGCCATGTGAGATCCGAACCCTCACCAAATTTATTTAAAGTCTTAAAAGCTTTGCCAATCACTCTCTCTTTAATTGATTTATTAAATTGTAAATATAAGTATATATAAATAACAGTGGATCAAAAAATTGGGGCGCTCGCCCACCTTGCACATGCTACGGAACCGCCGCTGAATAATTCATCCTTAAATTTTGTATTCAACTCCATCAAGGGACAATCTATTGCTTCATTAAGTGTAATGAATACATATTTAAAATTTGTCATGTTTGTGTTCATATGTCGGCCCTAGCGGTAGGAGGTTAATATTTGAGACCGAGTCCTCCGTGGCATGGTCTTTAAATTTTATGTTAATTGTTTCAAAAAAAAAATTGTCATATTTGTATAAACCCCTACTTGAACTTTAAATATTTTCAGAATGTTTAATGATGCATTCAGACAATCAAGCTCTTAATAGTGTTGTAGCGTGAACTTCAACGAATAGCTCCAGATTGTTGCAAATTACCAATTTAATTAACAACACATTCAGATTCAAGCTTTTCTGCAATCAATAAATTATGGATTCGTGTCTTTGAGCAGTGTGAAGTTAATAGACGCTTTGATAAAGAAGTTTAATATCAACAACATTATCCAAATGAGAAATGAATTCTCAAACATCTATATCATTAATTGTAGAAACTAATGTTAGTAGACAATGCGCAAAATAATAAACATAATTGACATGTGGACAATCTCTAAGAAACAATCATACCCTTGACCATGTATATTACTAGCACCGTCATACCATTGACCTCTCATTTTCTCAACACCAATATCATGATGAGAAAGAACACATATTTCTTTCTTCAAATTTTTGTGAAGTGATGTCACTAACACTTTTAAATGCAAATAAGGTCAAAATTACATGATCAATTCACAAATTTCAAGATAATGACACATGCTTGGAGATATCTTTTGCTTTATCAACAAGAATAATGAAGTATTATTATCTCCAACTTCTTCATAAATCATTCGACGTACTCTATATTGGCCATAATATGCAAAATCTCTTTTCGAATTTAAGGAGCCAATTATTTGGCATCTTTTGGAGCATAATCAAGAACGTCACTAACTTCCTTATTCATATTTGCAAAAGCCTTCACCAATTATTGTACCGCCCCGGCTTTCCGACCCTGGACCGGCGGTGCGCTACTAAGAAGCTGAATAGGGAAAAGCTGGGAATCTAAAATGGCTGATGAATTATCTGGGAAATATCCTTAATATTTACTCTTTAAGTGGGAAGTTGCTTACTAAAAGGAGGGAATTATACAAAATATCACTTGTTTGTGAATAAGGAAGCGATATAGAATATGATATAAAAGTGAAGTGTGTTTGTATTTGAGTATGTATATTTATGGATAATTTGAGAAAGTGAGGTGAAGAAATTTGAGGATTATATTTACACATTGACTCTTGGGGTAAATTACTTTACACGCTCATAGAATAGATTAAATGATACCAGACTTGTACCTTTAATTATATATCATACATCAGACATCAATACTCTTGTATTGATAACACATTAGACATCTCATCATCATTCTATATAACATATATACTTATCATATAACTATATAGCTAAGTATTTTGTAGACTCATCTTATCTTATCTTATCATTCTCATAATTTATCCTCACGCTTACATTATCGTATACCTCTCGAATTAAAGGTGTACCATGGGGGTTATAATGTTGGAATCTAAATTATATTTAGATTTCACATTTATTTTTGTCTTTCTTATTTCTTTGGTATTACTTGTAATTAAAGGGGAGAAGATATGGTGAGAGATTTGGGGAAGATATGTTGAAGACTTTATCTCTTAAATATGAGAAGATAAGATTTGAAGATTTGATCTTATCTCTTGAACGTGGATCACTTGGAGAGAAAGTTCTCTACAACTATATAAGGGTGAAGAAAATCAGAAGAACGGTGCGCTTGTGGAGAGATTCTTTCGTAGAATAAAGTTTGAAGATTGTTCATCAAGATAGTTTAGTCGAGTAGTTCTCTAACTTTTGTTAGATTTTCTTTTTAGTATTTTACTCTACTTGTTGTAATTCACATTCAATTAGCGAATTCTTTTTGCCTTGAGGTGCTGCAAGATATAATTTATATCTTGCAGAAAACATTCTTCTCGATGTTCTTCGTTTCTTCATTCTTTCATACTTAATTCCGCCGCGTCGTGTCTATAGAGGAGCCCACAGAGCTCACCTCTGCAGATTCCTCTTTTCCTAGTTCGTGTTTGATACCATCATATGAGATCATGATACTTCGAGTAATCAATAATGAGGCTGAATCAAAAGCTCAATCGATGATGGATGATAAGGTTTTACTTCATAAGATAATCATGTTGGCTAAATTGCCCTTTTCTCAAAGAAATGAATATAAATGCTTTAAATAGAGCTCAAGCATTGAAGTCTAAATATTGGTTGGAAGCCAAGAGACATATCTTAAACATGGAATAGACTCAAAGAGGTTTCAACGTGTGCATGGTTCACGATGAATAAATCTTTAGAGCATAAACACACATTAAGGCCGAATGACAATAGCTCAAGAAATGGACCATGGCTCAAGTGTATGAACTTCATGCAAGATCAAAATACATGGATTAAAAGGTAAGGACATTATCTATCAATTGATAGTAGTTGGACATTCTGGATTGAAGTGAAGTATGAGCTATGAGCTGATTTTTGTAATGGTTCAACCGAAAGCACAACCTGAAACAAGCTCACTTCAAGTTTTTAATCTCACTCATATGAGCTTCAAACGGAATGAGTAAGGTGGCTATGGAAAGCTGATTCAATGAGCTACCACATAATTTAATTTGATGATTTTAGGTCGAGTGAAATGTGAGATATCGAATAATCTTTAGAGGTGAAGAATCTGCACACAAGACATTTCGCAAATTCGGCATACGAACTTCAAACTAGGATATCTCACTCGTCACTTAACCATTGAGATGGAATTGATATCAATAGAAAGCTGAAACAACGAGCTACAACTTTTATTTTATAACCGTGTGGATTTTGAACGGGGGAAAGCTTTCAAAATCAGAGATCAAAACAAGGGTCGAAGTTGTTTTTCCAGATTTCGACTTTTGGGTATGTCAGCTTGAAATCATCACAGCATTCGCATACGAACTTGGTTTTGGGCATGTGATATGGCTATGGAAAGCTGAGACAATGTACTTGAACATGGTAAAAGAATTAGACTCGTATCTATTAAGGGTTTCTCGAAATTTTGCTCGAAAGTTTGCTGAAATTCTGAGATTTCATAAGAAGGATATTCCTTAAAAACTGAGATCAAGATCATCAAGCTACAAGTCCTATATCCATATTCTAGACATGAATACATCAAGATAAATGCAAGAGAAGACTCGTACAGAGATTGAAAGGGATTGAAAGGGTTCGAACAAAAGGGAACAAGGGGGAACTTCAACAATGTATTCACCAATGTTCATCAAACAAAGAGGAAAACACAATTTATGAAGAAATTATCATCATGCTTGATCATGGCTCATGGAGGCCGAGTTTCAATCATCATTAATGGAGTTCGAATCTTAATATTTTACTCGAATTCAAGCTCAAAATAAGAAGAGGGAAAAAGTTATACCTCGGGCATGAAGAAGATCGAAACTCACCTTCACTCTAAATTTTCGAAGCTTGCATGTAATACTTGGAGACTCTTGATCATCAATCTAACTTCAGAATCGTGTTCTACATGATGAATTATGTGGCGTTGTGATTTGATCCTTGACAACCGAACACCGAACCAAATCAAATCCTAATTTAAAAAGGCCATAATTATTCTCCATATACCCCAAAGAGACATTTGCCGTAGTCACATGAGGACGATGAATGACAGACAACGAGGGATGATTTATTTGCGGATAAACATTCGTCTTAGACGAACAAAGAGAATTATCAAAATTCTTTAAAGAGAGAGATAAGCTCACCAAAATAAATTAATCAAAGTCTAATTTTCGTCCATTACATAAAGACCATATTTATAGGCTTCAAAAAGTCCTAATTCTATAAGAAAACTAGTTAAAAACCTATCCTTACATAACATATACCAAACCAAATCCTAGTCTAAAAAGAAATAAAATCACCAAAAATTAAGCTAAAAATAGTCCTACCAACTAGAGTACTAATAAAATTTGAAAATTAATAAAAATCACCAACTAAATAAACAACTAAATTATATCTTCCCTCTTCAGCCCATATCATCTTTAATTCTTGACTCATGAACTCAAATCCACGATCTACGGCCTGCATCATTTTCCTCCTCTTGAAGAAGATTTACCCTCAAATCCTGCCCGTCTCCCACATCAAAAGGAAAGAAGCTCCACTCCTTTTTCTTTTCATCCGGTGACATAAACACTATCTCATTCATATCCGCTAATTTGGTTTGATGTTTACTCCCTCAAATTGGTAGTACGCCAGAAAATGTATCACCGGGAACAACATCCTCAAAATCCTACAAAGAATGAATAGAGAAAATGTATCACCGGGAACAACATCCTCAAAATCCTGCAAAAAATGAATAGAAGGAGATAGATAATTAAGATCATTAGTGACCAAACACTCCCCTTGCTCCACTTTGCTTCCACGGACTTTTTCTCCTCCATTTTCAACTCCATGGACTTCTCCTTATCAATTTTCAACTTCTGATCACCACTCTCATTCATGAATCCATTCTCCTTGGTCTCCACTTCATGCTCATTGGAATTCTCCATTTCCACCTCCTCTTGCAATTGCACTTGATCCTCACACACTTGTTTCGGAGCAAGCGACACTTTATCCTCAACATGAAAAATGTTTTCCCGCTGCTTTTCATCATCCACTTGATTCTGCACACTACCATCATCGAATAAAGTAAGCACAAGAGGTGCTTCGATTTTTTCCAACTCTCCATATACAGTTCTACCAATACTTCCAATACCTTCACTTTTAAATCTTCTCTCTCATCTTTGGTCACAACTCCACCATCTTCACGAACTGGACTAGAGAAACTCATACAACATGACCTTGGCTTCACAAATGGACGTTTGTAATCCTTCGGCTAGTCTTCTTTCTCCCAAAAACTTCTTTTTGAATATGGAACATGAGTAGCTTGAGGTCGCCTCTAATCGGTCTGATTCACATGATAGTAATAGGAAGGCACATAATGCTTCCTCATCACTGCCTTCATCTCTTTCCAAGTCTGAATAGGTTGTTCTTCATTCCTTCTTCTATCCTTCACTAACTGATCTCACCAAGTTAGTCTGAGAACTTAGTGGCTGCTAACTTCACCTTCTTCAACTCAGAGTAGTCTTGATAATCAAACATTAACTCCACCTTCCTTTCCCACTCAAGATAAGCTTCTAGATTGTTCCTCCCTTGGAATGAAGGAATATTCATCTTGATGTTTCCCAAATTGTTATCTTACCTACTCCATCCTCTATAACCTCCATAGCCATCTCCTTCAACTTCGAGATTTGTATTCTTATCATAATAATCAAACGCTTGCGCTCTGTGTGGAAAATAACCTCGACCTCTGCATTACCTCTGCCTTTATCACCTTGTCCACCTCTACCTCCACTACCTTGAGGAGACTCAAGTTGCTTTTTCTGATCAAACTCATTGAACCTCGCATGCATCTCTTCCTGATGAACTGTGAATATCTTCTTGAACTTAGCACTCAATGCCTTGTATAAGAATTTGATCTTTGCATCATGGGATTGATTCTCCGACATCTTATTGCTAGATTCACTTTTCTTTGAACCTGTCATACCAGCAATTTTTTTTTTTGTTTCAAACACAAAAACAAGAAAGGTTAGTTAAAATAAGGTCCTCACCACCTCACAAGCACTCGTGTATCGCTCAAAGATGATGCACTCAGCACTCGTGTATCACTCGATATCAATGACTTTTACCCTCTAATAATCTCACCACTCTTGCCTTTTTTCTCTCAAGCCTCTCTCAAAGAATTCAAATAAATTGAACTCCGATCGACGAATTAACAAGCACGAAAAATAGGAAAACAGCTTTCCGAAAAATGCTTTTCAGGAATTGATCCTAAAGGCTCTAGAAGAAAGGAACTAAAAAAAAAAAAAAAAACCATATCACGCAGACAATTTTGGAATTTCTGTACCCTTTATTTATTTATTTATTTATTTATTTTCTTGTCAATCTACGATAGGTAGATTATGAAAAATGCATAAACGGAACAAAAAAAAATGATGTTTAGGCAGGTTTAATTAAGAGCAAGTGTTGTGTGGTCAACGAGAATGAGTTATACGAATCCCAACTCCCTAAATTGAACATTCAATAATGAAGGCCACAATAATATCAACTATGAATCCCAACTCCCAAACTATGCAGTATTAAGAGCACAAAATACGAAGAAAAGAAATTGAAGAAATGTTGCACAGAAACTGAATAGGAAGACTTTATATGACTCAGCTCAGAATGATCAACACAACTCAAGGAACCCGAAAAACACAATTCCCCGCCTATGAATTTCTGGAAAAGTGCACACAAAACCTGCACCATTGGCCTCTACACGTCATAAGGAACCCAGAAAACCAAATTGCTCACTGTGAATTTCGGAAATTTCTATACTTTTTTTTTGCTTTTTTTAATCTACTAAAGGTAGATTACGAAAATCACTTAAACGGGACTAAAAAATGACGTTAAGGCCGCTTTCGGTATAATTTTACCCTAGCCGACAGAAGGGACTAAGTGACGTGTAAGACTTAATCAAGGTATCTCGGCGTGTATGGAAAGATGATATTTGGGCGAGTATGAATATGGCAACAATTATGAGATATCTAAATACGACACTCTATCCGCAACTATGATAATAGTAGACACGATCAAATACCAAAACGATCAAGGTATCTCGGTGTGTATAGAAAGATGATATTAGGGCTATTATGAATATGGCAACAATTATGAGATATCCAAATACGACACTCTACCCGCAACTATGATAATAGCAGACACGATCAAATACCAAAACGTTAGAGAGTAATTCTGAATTACGACACAAATGAAGGTAGGAATATGTATGAATAAACCACGATTTTGAAAACCCACAAGCGACAATATGATACGAAACAGATCTATGAACGATTTTTTTTTAATATTATTTCAATTCTACAAACGACTCGATCAAACACGAACGAAAACGCAGAATAGAACAACGAACGAATCTGAGATTTTTATTTGACACTATAAACAAATAAAATAAAAGAGGGATACGATAAACCTGAAAGCCCGAAAGATGATCTGGCTAACCTTTATTACGACGAACACAATTATTATTATTTTTTATTTATTATTATTATTATTATTATTATTATTATTATTATTTTGACGCTAGACAGAAACACGAAGGAACAACATCAATAGATATGACTCGATTTTAGACACAACGACGAAAACGCAGAAAACAAGGATGAAGCAATTGACCCTAGACGAAAACGAAGAAAGACACGAAAAATAACCTGGATAATGTAACCTTGGCTCTGGTGTGAAATGATACGATCCTTGACGATCGAACACCGAACACTCAAGCGGAAGACTCGATAGATAAAGATGGATATCCCAGTAATACCTACGATCGAACCCTCTAAATGATATAGGCCATAATTATTCTCCCTATACCCCAAAGAGACAGTTGCCGTAGTCACATGGGGACGATGAATGACAGACAACGAGGGATGATTTATTTGCGGATAAACGTTCGTCTTAGACGAACAAAGAGAATTATCAAAATTCTTTAAAGAGAGAGATAAGCTCACCAAAATAAATTAATCAAAGTCTAATTTTCGTCCATTACATAAATGTCATATTTATAGGCTTAAAAAAGTCCTAATTCTATAAGAAAACTAGTTAAAAACCTATCCTTACATAACATATACCAAACCAAATCCTAGTCTAAAAAGAAATAAAATCACCAAAAATTAAGTTAAAAATAGCCCTACCAACTAGAATACTAATAAAATCCGAGAATTAATAAAAATCACCAACTAAATAAACAACTAAATTATATCTTCACTCTTCAGCCCATATCATCTTTAATTCTTGGTCCATAAACTGAAAAACACGATCTACGGCCTACATTAGGTTGCAAGGTTTCGAAGTGATTGGAGGTGAGAAAGGGATTGCAGGCGGCGGCAGAGATGGTGGTCGGAGGAGGGAGATGGAGGTTGAGATGAGAGCTTCTCTCACTACCACTTTAGAGAGAGAAAGAAGCTCACCAAATGTGGATGAAGGTGGAGGGGAAAGGTTATTTATAGGTGAAGGTGTGACACTCTCCCCCTCTTCTTGGCCGCCACTTGTCAACACACACACGTGCACACTTGTATTTTATTGTATTTTCTCCACTTATTATTCTACTTAGTGCATGCTAATATATACTATGATCACTAGAATCTAATTATGTGACACTACAATACAACCTATGTGTCACATTTTATCTCCAATAAATAATATTAATAACGTATAATATTATATAATTAATTAGTGGCGAATACCCACTCGCAATTAATTAATATAAGTGGTATCTCACCACTATGTGTATAAAATACAAATGCTACATAATCATCACATATATATTATATAAATAAATAATAATCAACTTCATACTCATATTCCATTCCCGGGAAAATATAATTCCCACTGTTTTCTTTGAGTGTATAAACTCGACTTCAACACTGTCGGAGTAATTTCCGAATAGCTTATATCACCTTCCGAGCATATTCGACTCATCACTTAACTTTGCATCTCGTGTGCAATAGTCTGAGCTCATTCTGGAAAAATAAATAAACTACTATAATTCTCTATTTTAGAATAACTAGTAGAGATTACGTGTGTTGCACGTATAATCAGTTTTTTTTATATAATTTTGTAAAAATAAAGTAAAAATAATAATTTTCATAAATTATACTATATGTATCACATAAATTTTTATTTGAGAAAATTAAATTGGATGCTATCTATATGAAATATTGACAGTTGAAATTTTGATTTTTTTAATAATTTAATGAATTATTGATATTAGATAAAAAACAATTGGTAAGGGTGTGAAACACAAACATAAAATGATAATAATGACAATATTAATTGATCACTAATTGCATTACATCTCAATATTTACTGGAAGTCCAGTATTGCTAATAAAGAGTTGAAAACTAAATTAACAACAATTAATCAATTATATTATTATTAATATATGTATATAATTTGAAATGAAAATTTATATTCATATTAAATTTGGAAAGGACCCTTAATTTTGTCACATCCAATATTTTAACTAATGAAACTAAAAACAAATGCTAAAATAAATATAAATTCTAATCGAATTAATAAACACTGGTTAATAATTGTAAGATTTTACTAAGTCGTACTCCCTCCGCCTAACATTTACTGTCACTATTACTATATTGGGACGTCCACGATTTATTGACCATTTCCATTTTGGGACATAGGCCCCACAATAACTTAACAACTTTATCACTCTATTTTTTGACACTTTAACACAATTAAAAATATTATATGTGCCCACAATTATTATACTTTAACACTTTAACTAACACTTTAATTTATTAATACATCATTAAAACATATTAAACTTCATGCCTAGATTTTTAGTCCAATAAATGGTGGACGGAGGGGGTAATATATTGAAATTGGAGACAATAATTTTTTATTTATTTTTAATAATAAAAGTGGATTTAGCATATTTGTGATGCCAAAATTGAGACAAACTATTTTCTTGTTTGACCTTTGTTAGTTTGAGAGCAATTGTTCGTCTACTTGCTCTTAGATACACCATAAGTTTATTCATTGTCTCATCATCATTAATTTCCTTTTTTTTTATTATTTATGAAGCGCATTTCAATTGAATTTGGTAAATTTCAAACCACTAAAATATGTATATTCCTTTCGCTTTGTGGAAAAAATACTTGTGAAAAATTCAAGGTCTTTTAGGATTTTGTTAAATCTTTAAAATGGTTATAATGTAAAAAAAAAACATTTGACTATATATACAACCGATTGCTTCGATGATACATGCTCAAGACTATGATGCACGGATTCTTCTAAAAATACCATATTGCAGTATCGCACCCGTACCGGATATTCGTATGGGTGCGATTCGCATGGGATACACACCGGATATGCCCGTGGCGAATCCTAAAAATAAAATATAAATAGGATACGTGTATCAGATGCATCTGCCTCAAGAATCCAGTGCGTTTAGGCTGCCGTTTGGAATTATTTTTTAATAATATATTTGGGATTTTTTATATGTATTGCAATAACATTTAATTTGACTACAAAGTCAATATAGTATTTAATTTATAGGGTTTGATTGAAATTTTTATTAATTGATATTTATAATGTATTTTGTAGTATTTAATTTATGAATTTTATTTTTATAAAATTGGTGATATATATAATAAAATATAAATATATAGACGTATCATTGACGAAACACATCGTAATTTTTTTGAAAAACCGTATTCTCGTATCCGAATCGTATCACCCTCGCACCCACACCCCCGCACTCATGCAACATAGGCTCAAGGTTTCCTATATATAATGTTGAAACTTCATTAAATAGTGTAGTTTGTGAACTATAATCTCCTTGTATGTTATATTAAATTCATTATTGTACTCTATCCGTCTTCAAAAAACTTTGCTCTTTTTCATTTTGGGCCGTCCCCCAAAATTATACACCTTCTATTTTTGAATATGGACCCACAATAACAATACAAAAAGGTCAGACGCAATCTCCAATATCAATATTATATACTACACCAAAAGATGAGACGTAATCTCCACTGTCAATAAACAATACAAGTCAATTATATTATTCTTAAAAACTCATTGTTGGTCTAATCAGGGCAAGAATTTTAGGGAATGATGGAGTATATTAGTATTACTTTTTATTTTGGGATACTTGAAAGTTTATATACTAAAATTGAAACAAATGACGCATTAAATTAAATATTTTCTTGTTTAATTTTGTTAGTTTGAGAAAAAAATAACGTTCTACGTCCTTGCTTTTAGATATAATTTTATCATTATCAATCCAGTTATATTTTATTAATGAAGCATATTTCTATTCAATTTTATAAACTCGAACCTTTATAATATTGTAACAAAAAGTCGCCTTGTTGAAATCGGATGAGATCTTTTGTCTTAAATTTAGTGTACCAATCATATCCTCGACTTGAAATTTGATGCCTGCTCCTCTATGTTATACATTTTTCAAGTTATATGGTTTCGTATTTATTATACTTTGTCGATTAAAGGTATATACTAAATTGCATGTCCCAATCATTGATTAAAATAAGCTAAAAGATTGCATAGAAATGCTCCCCTACCCACGGTGGGCACACTTAATGTGCCCATCGGTGATGTGGCAGTGCCACGTCTGTAAATTTTTTCGTTTAGGGTTTAGTTTTTTATGTTAGAGTTTAGTTTTTTTATAGTAAGGTTTAATTATTTTTGGTAAGATTTTTATTAAATTCCTTATATATTCCAATGTCACTTCCTCCGTGGGCACATTAAGCATGCCCACGATGGACATTGGAGCATTACTCTAAAATTGCATTTTTCCTTTGACATACATTTGTATACAAAGTAACATATAAGATCGCATTTTCCTATCAATTCAATAACTTAAAATTAATTTAAAACAAGTTAATATTATGCATTACATTTATCACCAACTAAATAAAATTTACTCATATAAATTAACAAAAAATGTATGTGTTGGAATTTATTTGATGAATTATTTATATTACTTTGACCTTCATCTATTAATTAACTTATGATCTAAAATATTAAAATATATAATAGTTTGAAGAATCCAAGTAATATTTATATTTATGCCACATTAATCAATAAAAAAATAATAGTAATTAGCAGATAAATCTAATTGATGAATACTCTTCCTTTTAAATGTAATAGGAATAGATTATTCTTTTCAAGGCGTATATATTATAACTATTACAAGAAATAAATATAAATTCTAATAATATATTAATTCTATTCAAATTACATTATCAATCTTAAATTAAATTATATAATAGGGACATAATTGGCAAATCATATTTTGTAAAACAACACACTTTTATAATAGGGTATAGATTATGCTGTAGTAATAATATGCTAACCAATAATTGTATCATAGCTAATACTTTATCGATAATATCTTAATATAGCTCGAAAATAATTATTTAAGCTAATCCAACCTTCTTAGTAAATTATAGTTCGAAAAACTTATTTAATAAAAATCGATAGGATTGATTTTTCAGGACAGATTTTTCACGGCTATTACACCAATTCAGTAAATTTTTCACGACTAGATGAAGATGAAGACTCATCATGACCTCTAAAAGCACAACCTTGAAGTGCAAGTCATCGAAGACTTATGATTGAGGTCTTCAAGCTCAACCGTTTTCCCCACTTCTCAATATTTGTTTGAGCAATTAATAACTTTGTTTATATGCCAAAATGATCTCATGATTTTTTTTTCAGGCTTAAACACATTGTGGGTAAGAAGCGCACATTTATTTTCGTGTCTATTCTTTTACGACGGATAAACCCTTCCTTCACCAATGCAGAAGAACTAGAATTATTGACATCTCTCATGAAAATAAATCAATAAAAATAATATGTCTTATCCGTGGAAAACGAATACTTAAACTAATGGAACTTTGGAAATCATTTTTCAACTATAATTTAGAGTACCAAACTTTGTGACATGATATAATTCTAGTTTTGATTGATAAGGCCTAACTTTTACATATGAGTATCTAACATCATCTCGTGCAAAATGTTGCCACGTTTGCTTCTAGTTTGTGGTTCACACACAATACATGTATTCGACTGTATAAAATTGAGAGATCTTACTTCATAAGTATGGAATTCGATTGATTATTTGATCTAGGGTGGCCATTGATAAAAGGCCTTATGAACCACCTTCACTATCTTGACGATCATGTTTCTTAAAAAAATGATATAAAACTTCTTTTTTTTCCCTTTCATTGCAAAATGTTTAGTGCTCCATTTACATTTGTAAAATATCATACATGACAATAGACTAAATTACTTATGTGACAATAAACTAAATTAATTTATGAGGTTAATTTTTACATATGATATCTAACTTTTGGCAAAAAAGTACACAACCTTTTAAATACTAGGTGCCATGTTTTATAATGATTTATAATGTTTAGATGTCAGTATTGATCACCGGGAAGCAACGGTGGTGATTGCGGGGGGTGCTGAAAAGTTCCCGAGGGTGCTGGTGGATGTGATAGGGGTGAAGATGGTAATGTGTGGAGGTGATGGAGGTGAAGATGGTAATGTGTGGGTGGATGGGATGTTGATGCTGGGTATAAGAAGGTGGTTATGTTTATTTTAGCACTGACGAGGCTGTTAGATTAGGGCCTTAAGTGACAGTTTTATTATCATAGATGGTTGGAATCAAGTAGATTATGGTGGTTGGAATCAAGTAGATTATGGGGGTGATGATGGGGTGATATGGTAATGTGTGGGTGGATGAGGATGTTGGTGCTGAAGATGTTTACTCTGTATCTGTGATAGCAGAAGGTGTATTGTTTACGGCACATATTTATATACTTAGCCCATATTTGGTTCAAGTTTTTTTTTGGTATGGAAAGGGAATCAAGTAATTGATTCCATTACATTTTGTTTAATTTGAGTAATAGGTTATCCCTTTCCCTTACTTGGGGGTAACCCAATCCATTACATTATTACCCCTCAAGAAGGAGGGGAAACAAGGAGAAAGGAACCCTCCTCACAAGTGATTCACTTTCTACTAGTGAACCAAACACTCAATAAAAGTAACCCTTATTGTTTTCATTCCCTTACATGACTTGATTTCATTCCCTTTCCGTTTCCTAATTTGAACCAAACGAGCACTTATTATCTATGAAAGTATATTTATTATATTATGTATTGTGTAGATGGGGACAGTTCAAATAAAAACCTTGCTCAAGATAATAAAAGCGTAAGAGATTTACAATAAATCTACAAGATATGCACTGGAATATTCTAGAAAATAATTACGTATTGTTTTGGCATATAATTTCCTTAATATGTTAAATCTATGGCTGAGATCACATTATATATTTATTGCTATTTGTTTCGATTATTAGAGCTTGGGGTTACTATAGTAATTGGCTACACATTTGTAACGTCCTACTTTCTAAAATTGCAAGTTTTTATTCTTTTCTAAGAATTAATCTAGGAAGCCATAATATGGCCACCCATAATGCCCTTTTTGTTTGCCAAATATAAATTGATTTTTATAAGGTAAAATGCGTAATTTTGTAGACTAATATGTCCCTAATCCAAACATAGTATTGTCATGAAAGATTAATGAGATTTATGTCTTCTAAGATTTATAATTTCCTTCCTTTTGAACGGGATATCATAAATATAACTAAAGTGATGAACATAATAATTCCATAAACATGCAAATTAAAATAGCATTATCTAAATAACTATAAATTTGACTATGAAATACGTATTTATATTGTCGGCAAGTGAAAAATAAGTTTATGATAAATTTCATTATAATAAAATATATAGCGAAAGAAAAGGATAGACTCTTAAATTCGAAGATTAAATAATATATCGTACTTTAGATTAAATAATAATTATTTCAATTAGTTTGGTTTAAGCAATTTAATTGAATTTCGTGACCATGCTCAATTTTGAACGGATATAAACGTAAATAGTACACATTTTTTTAATGTTTTGAGTTTTTTTTTATTGTTTAAATCAATAAGCTTAATTTTTGTAGAAAGAAATCACTTAAAAATAATATTTAATTAGTATTTATATAATTATAGTAGTCTCGATTAATCAATTATGCATATATATTAAACATTTTGTTTCGGAAACATAAAAAATGATTTCCAAGAATTTTACAAATGTGATGTAGATATGTTCTCCATTTCAAACCTTTCTGATTGTAAATTTATCTGTAATATACTCCAATATTTATACAATTAAAAAGAAGTGATTCTTCCGCATAGAAAATGTATTAAAAAAATTAATACTACTATTCAAGCTAGTAAAATGGTAATTATCGGAACTATGTATGGAAATAAGAAAACCCTTATTAATGTGAAACGGAATTTCTTTAAATACATATATCTCTCTATAAATAGATATAAGGATATTTAGGTAAAATTATTATTTAAAAATTGCATAATGACTATTAGGCCCTCTTATGGCCAGCCATAATATGGCTATTTAGTAAGACCCCTTTTCTAATGCGTGTAAAGTAGAAAACCAAAGTCTCTTGTTTCAATCGTTTCTACTATTTTCTTGATTTAGGGGTGCATATTATTTATTGTTTATGCTTCTAACGTATTAATATGCAATACTTCATTATCTTTAAAGCACTATATGCGTAATAATCAAGCATCGTGCATAATTAAGTGATTGCATCTATGGATGGTGGGTGATATGAAGTCTCAACCAAGAATAATCGTACATGGTTATGAATATAAATGTTAATACTGATGATGCTTATAATCTATATAAATATTGCTTAGTAATCACATATATAAGTATTGCAGAATAATTTACAATACTGCATAATTAGCACATATTTAGTGCTTACTAGCAAATATAACGTGCATTTGTACGTGAACCTGAATAATTTTAATTAACATATTATGGTTTGAACAAATACTTAATGCGTCGAGAGAGTAAATAACGTGTAAAGGGAGAGAAAAGAAAAGGATGGTTAGTGTTACGTAGAGAGAAAAGAGATAGAAAACCTAAATATGAAGTTATCGCACAAGTATTATAGTAAAGATTATTCTAGTGCCCTTCGATGTATTAACATTGTCGAAAATAATTATAAATAAAAATTAAATCTCAACCATTAATCTATTTAATCTAAAAGTGGAAATTAATTCTTAATTTTTTATGAAAGAGAAGAGTTCTCATATGATCCATTCTATATAATTAAAAAAAGTGATTTTAACACTGTATAGAACTATTGCGGAATTTCCATCGGCGTTCCGCAAGCAATTGGCCGACGGACATATCCGCCAGCGATGTGAATTGCCGACGAGCGTTTTAGCTGCAAACTCAAGTCCGTCGGCGATCCGCCATGGACCACATTGCTGGCGGATTTTCTACCATCTGTGGCGGAAAATTCCGCAAGGAAAACGGCTGGATTTTTGTAGTGATGTTGCATTTGGAAAATAAATTGTTGTTTAAAAAAATATTACATATAAATAATATAATGAAGAAATCCTATGTTAAATGAAATTTGGAACGATTTTTAACTCTTCATTTCATGTAAATCATGGCAGTCGCCCATTATGGTATAAATGTAAGTTATTACAACAACTAGATGAGAAGCCAATCAAGGTATTTAGAAATATGAATTCACTCAAAATTAAATTAGAGATTACATGTGCTAGTTCACGAAAGTTGCTTTTACAAAAATTCATAACCACCTATAAATGATTTTTTGTTTGTTTTTGGCATGTAGTGTTTGCGTGTGTGTGTGAGAGAGAGAAATTATTACCTCAACTCATGGCTTCATACCGTCCTCACGTTAGATTATCACTCCACACTACTATACATAATACATCTTCCCCAAACACCACCAAACACTATAATGGGGTGCCAATGCCAAACTCTTAATCTGAATCCTCAATTTCTCCACAAACGAACCAACAACTCAAACACTACACCCAAAACAATCCTTAAAGTCCTCAAACTAACCTCTCTCTCCTCCAACAACAACCTCAACCAAGCAGTCTCAACTGCCACAATCAATGAATCCCAAATCCCGAAACCCGTCGTCAACTTCAAGACTCTAGGATCTTGCAGCCTCGGCATTTCCCGGTACCCCCGATTTCTCATACGATGCCACCGGCGGCGCTGGCTCCGGCACTGCCACGAGACTCTCCAACGGACAAGTTTCCGTCGAGTTCGACATGAAGAAACTCTACATCCCACCGCTGTCGGCCGCCACCACCAAGTTCTTGGGGCTGCCGCTGCCACCTTTCCTCAAAATCGACATTCTCCCGGAGACCTTCCAAGGGGAAATCGATCGAGAATCGGGCAAGGTAGTAGACAAGATTCATCCTTGACTCTGAAATACGACTCTTTTAACATTTGAATGAGATTTTTTGCATGTAGGTTGATCTCAAGTTCGTAGCCAAGTTCTGCTTTTCAGTCGGGAGCCTATACAAAGCACGGCCGCTGCTCGTTGAGACAGTGCTGACGTCCGAAGAATCGAAGGGGGAGATAAGAGAGGGAAGAGGAGAGAGATTGGGTGAAGATGGGAAGTGCAGGCTTGTTGGGGTGGCAAAGGTGGAGCCCATCAATGATGTTTTCATGGATACATTTCTTAGCCTTCCTACTGAATGTCTAGCAAAGTTGAGTGCTGTGATCTCATTTGCAACTACAGAATAGTCCCTTTATTTTAAAAAGGAGAAATATATCTCACACTATACTCTCATGAATTTATCTTCATAAAATTGATAAAAGGGCCAAATATTTTTCTGCTTGAAATATGAATCTGTAACATGTACTATTCAACAATATAGTTCAATTTAGACACCAAAAAAAAGAAAAGTTTCATTTTTCAGATCAGATAGTTCTTGCTGCATATATATATATATATATATATATATATATATATATATATCAAAAAGACTTTAAAATTAAATGTTCTGTAACATTTCTATGTGACTGAACCTGTATTCATTTCTACAAGGAGGCGTACTTCAAGGTAAGGTCGTGTTTCACCTTCCAAGATGCTTTTCGCAGAAGCTTTAGTGGTTTCTTCTTCGTTGGCGATCCAAATCCATGGCATCTGCTGCACATTGCAGAACCGAAATTCCTGAAAGGAAGATGGGAAGAAGCAAGTGAAAATTAATTAGTCTTCAAACTGCCAAAGGAACAAAATGTGATCTCCTTAAGAAGCTTACGTTTGCTTTGGCAGCACAACAATTTTTTCAGAAAATTATATAATGCAGTGATCGTCACTCAAATGCAAGTCTTTGAGAGCCAACAAGGGAAGCATATAGGCCCTTGAGTTCTAACAACTCAGAGTGGGTCCCAAGTTCGGAAATCTTCCCATCGGAGCACAAAGCAATGACATCAGCATTCTGAACCGTGCTCAGCCTGTGAGCTATCACTAAAGTCGTTCTTCCCTTCATGAGACGAGTCAGAGCATCCTGAACCAGACGTTCACTCACAGTATCTAATGCACTTGTAGCCTGTAAACCGACGAGCTAAATTAGGTGGACATGATCTACTCCAGCATCCGATGTAGAGTGATATAGAAACAAAGTACTCACAGAAAGAACAAAGAAATCCAGATATATCATTCTAACATTACTAATATGTGAGGAGAGATGAGGAATAGCCCCAAGTTTGGACAGATTTTACCTCATCGAGAATTAAAATCGGAGCATTCTTCAGCAGAGCCCTTGCAATTGCAATTCTCTGGAAATGGGAAAGTGGATTAATGCTACATATCCATAACACACACAGAGCGAGAGTAGAGCGAGAGAGGATAATGTACCTGCCTCTGTCCTCCACTTAACAAGCCTCCACGTTCACCAACCAATGTATCATAACCCTACAGAAATAGGATGAATCAGCCAAAACAAACGGAAAAGGTAGAGTGTAGCGAAGCAGCACAGCGTCATTACCTGTGGCAACGAGATTATAAACTCATGAGCATTAGCTGCTTTAGCGGCTTTTATTACATCCTCCTTGGAAACAATATCATCTGGGAGCCCATAAGCAATGTTTTCTCCAACAGACACGGAAAATAGAACAGGTTCCTATGGCAGTTTACAATGTACTTTATTTAGTAAAGCATGCAAATGTTCTTTATTTGACATTAAAAAGCATTCAACTAAATGACGGACAGCAATACTATATCATGAACATATTATATAACTGCAAATATTGAATGGTTCCTGAAAATTAAATTCCAGACCACTACCATGAGACATCTTTCGGGATACATTCATACTTGTTTCTCATCACCAATAAATTACCCAAGTATATAGAATAAAAACAGATACTCACAAGTCTTAAAATATTTAATTTGAGTTAACACTAGGGTTGAGATAGTTACTTGGTTCACTGTGGAAACTGCCCGCGCCCATTCACTCTTATCAAATGATCGCAGATCCTCTCCAGCAACAGTTATGCGACCCCTTGTTGGCTGCAAAATCAAAACTCATACCTCAGTCACTTGTCACTAATAAAATAAACTCCCATCAAAAAACTGGAACTGTATATCAAGTACGACCTCATAAAAGCGAGCTAAGAGCTGTACTACTGTACTTTTCCCGGCACCACTAGAACCCACCAGAGCAGTGACAGTTCCACATTTTAACGTCAGATCAATGCTTTGTAAGATTTCGACATCGGGCCTTAGAGGGTATGAGAAGTAAACATCTGCAATATGACATTGCACTTATATAATCATTAAAGCTGGGTGTGTGTTTTTCCAGCACGAGACACTCAATCATGTAACGAATGACTTTTCTAATAATAACAAGAATTTCACAGAAGAAACTGAGATGGTAGCAGGTGATAGACACACAGAAGCATATCCAGGTTGTAAATGCTTCAGATTTTTCCGATTTCGCAAAAAAAAAAAGTTATTAATTTCAGTTAAATACAATTAATAATAATAAGTCCGTACCTTCAAGGTGAATGTCACCTGACTCTGCAAGCTTGCGCACATCACTAGCAGATTGTAGTGAAGACATGTATCCCACACTGCTGGTTCCTAGTTTCGCATTCGAATCGGCCAATAGAGGTTCAAGATTTGGATCATGCAATTTCCTTCTGTTCAAGTCCTTTTCTAGAGCATAAGCTAGTGCATCGTCGATTTCAGAACCAGACAGAACGGAGTTAATTCTTTCAACAGCGGCTAAAGCTCCTCGAAGATCTCCAAATGTGTTCACTACACCTTGAACCTAGGAAAATTGCTTCAGTTTCAATATTTAAAGAAGGAATATAAGAAAAGATTGGTTCAGTCCCAAAAGAATATACTCACTGCAAATGTTAATGTAAAAGTGTATCCTATGAAAGAAACCATTGTCCCAACTGCAAGTTTGCCCTATATGTAACAAACCAAGTTCTTCAATATCAGGTCAAGCATAAAACAACAAACCTATAATATCCATTAGCATCAAGTAAAAGAGGGATAAAATTCTAAGGTAGAAAATTTCTGAAGTGCTTACAGCTTTTACTTTGCTTCCTCCAAGACAATACAAAGCCATTAAAGAGACATAGACAGCAACCCTGGTGATGGATTCGTTTATGGACTTAAATACTCCAAGGGTCATGCCACTTTTTTCATACTCAAGAACCTAAAAAATCCCAATCACATGTCAAGGCATTCCACGGATTCTGCACTTTTTCTAGAGTAATCTAACTCCTTCTCCAAACATTAAACATTTATATAAACACCAAAGGTTTTCTACCTGTCGACCAAAAACTGACATTTGACGTTTTTCACCCCCAAATGATCGTACCTGCAATAGTTACAATAAGTAGCACATAAATAATGTTTTCGATACAAAATTTTCTGTATCCATCAAGATTTAAGGAGCTCACAGTACGTATGGCAGCAAAAGTTTCTGTAACACAATCAGCTATGATAGCTTGTGCAGATCCATGTGCTTTAAAGACATTGACGGTAGTCCTTTTGTACACAGCTACAAAATGCATCGATATTAGCAAACTACCCGAAAAGGAAGGTTAATATAATAGGACATGAAGGTTGTTTGTGATGGTATCAGTTTTACCGAACTTATTTAATTTTAGTTAGCCATAAAATATCCATGAATTAATAACATTTTCATTGCCTCTCGAAACAGAAAAGAGTGACAAGTATGTACAATAAGAAGATAAATAGGAGTTGCTCAGCAGTGAAACATACAGTTTACAAGGGCAGGGAAGCTATTTTCCCTTTGGGCGGAAAAGAAAGAAAAACATGAATTCTTTCAACACTTTACAAACAATAGCATGCCAGTACTTGAAATCGTAACCACTTCTTAGGAAGGTTAGCTACAACTGTAGTTCTTAGAACTTCTTCTAGCACAAGACTTTACATGCTTGGTGATCTAAAAATAAAAAATGAAATTACCGACTTGAACAACCTTCGCATAACTACAAGAAGAGCTTACTCCGTAAATACTGGTATCTGTTGTTGCTAGTGAAACATTATTATGGTAACTTTAAAGACCGGTGTACTTAGTTTAAAAGTCAGTTCGGCACTCTCTTAATTTTTAGAATCCATACGAAAAAGACAAACTGTGTGTAAAACCCCCTTTTTCCAGTTTTAAGGGAAGACTTGGCAAAACTCTATTGAGACAATCTTACCAACTACTGCAGACACTGTAAGCATAAGTAGGCCCAAAACTGGCGCCAGCTGGGGGGAAAGAGTAAAAAGTAAGCAAAGTGTTCCAATGACCTGCAAAAGAGATGACACATGTATTCTCAGAGTCAGTGTAATCAAAATTCCAGGCAGAATGGAGGAAAGTCAGACCTATTGTAAAGGATCATATTAGTAGTTTCTCTTATACTTATACAATTAACACTCAGATTTTCCAAATACTGATCTCCAACAGGACTAATAGCTCAGAAATACTGAGAGAAATTTGAAGAAGCTTTTTTCCTGATAAGTCTCTCACTAGAAAAGGTGAGAAATTGTTTTAATATCAATTTAGCTCACTTTCGCTTAGTGTAGAATAGCTTGCCTCAGAAATTGCCCTGAAACCACGGTCTCTTGATATGTTTTCACTAACAATGGTCTTCAGAGAACCCAAATCCGATGTTAATAAGGAAGTCAGTTCGCCAACCTACACGGAGAGCACAATAAAAAGACAGTGAGAAAACAAAGGGACTGCAGTCTACAAAGTCAGAGGAGAGAAGATGATCAGTTTGAACATGAAACACAAAGGATTCTCCGCAAAGCACCAAAAATTTCCCAGCATAAAGTTTAGACTAGAAGCATTAGTAGAGTCCTTTACAAGATTATACATAATATCCACTGGTTCTGATTTATGTAGAGGTAGTGTTGCAGTTACTATTAGCACTTTTCTACGGAACATCAAAATTTCTTCACGAATCTGCCATGTTTCTGTGATGTTCTAATCATTTGCTCAAGTACATGTCCTAGGACGAAGCAATAGTGCAATACAGAGAGAATAAAACCCAAACTTAAATAAAAATCAGAACTCAGTACTCTTGACAGTAATTTTAATAGCACATTCAGAGTTTTTGAATGCAGTAATAATTTCATAAATACTTCCACTGCCTTTTGTAAGATAACAAGTGGGCTGTATCAATTATTAGACATCAGCAACACCTGTTGCCAAATAATTGCGGCGATGAATGAATTAGACTAATGTGATATGGAACAAAATTTCATACCTTGTACTTATCAAAGAACTCCACCTGCAACAATAAAATAAAATGATGATCAGAACTTGGACAGAAATATGAAGTCAAACACAGTATATATTATGCATAAAATATAGCAAGACAAAGCTTTCCAACAATTTTAATCTCACTTTTTAACTAATGAATAAATAAGAACAGGACAGTAATGTATACAGCTGTAAAAGCCCTTCAAAATACATCAGAAATTCTGAAACAAGTGCTGATATTTCACTAGTGGTATCAAATATAATGTCACTTATGCAAATCACTTAAGGCTTATAGGAGCACATAAGTACAGGTCAAAGTCCTAAAAAATGAAGGAGCAAGAATTTATCATACATCCATCAACTTCACAAGTTAAATATGTCAATGACTCAATTGTCAGGCACAAACATGTACAAGATGAAAGCTTTTGGGAGCATAATTGTCAATCATAGTAGTTTTAGTCATCAGATAGCACTAGAAATATGGTTTACCTTCTGAATCAAGACCCTCTGAAAAATTTGAGCTCTTAAGCTTGACATAACTTTCTCCCATATGCTATTCATGTTAATCACAAAAATAATTGTGAAAATGGGTTCCAATGTATAGAGTATTCCCACTTTGCTCAGCAACTGCCAGATGGGTTCTGGTCTCACCCCAATCAGTACTTCAAAAAATCTACCTGTAATAGTAATTTCGGCATGTGTCATCAAGAATTGAACTTAAATAGTAATATAACTTTGATCCCACTAATTGTTGTGGAAATAATAGAGAGTTAATTTCATTTATTTATTCATTTGTTGGCACTACTACATACAGTTTTAACTTTAGTCAAAACTATTTTAGAAGAGTCTATCAACATAAAACTTATCATGAGATTAGCAGCAGTAGTAAGATACACAGTATACTGATCACAGGAGTGACTTTTCGGAATTGAAGCCCCGTTTATCAGCTGCTTAAACTGAAGTTCTATTGTGAAGGAAACTACATGAACACATGATGAATGCCTTCTAGTTTCCCAACTTTCCAAATGCATAAAGAAATCAGATACATAATTTTTGAGACGCATATTTGTCGACTTATTTTTCCAATTTCCAAATGCACACGTATTATCATGATTATCTACCTAGATTCCTATTCGATGAAAGGGTGTACATGGTTTGTGTTCTCCTGTACTCTTTTAAATTATAGAAGATGTCATTGCTCTGTAAAAATCATGGATATAACTATCATAACTGAGTGAAGTGTAGTTGTAAAATATTTTTGTAATGAAACCTCAATTACTAAGATCTGGTTTTACCAATCTCCCCCAGACTACCCAAACTTCACATTCTTAATTTCGATCAAATAAATATTGATCAAGCCTAACTTCCATATTTTAACTATCTATTTGAAGTACATTAATATCATTGTGGTTCCTTGCATCACATAGGTATTATTAACTGATACCAGCATTAACACCACCACTATCAATCAGCAACGCAGCAGTTCACAGAGTATAGAAAAAATCCCTAGAACAACGGTAACTTGCACTTCAGAGAAGCTACAGAACTGCACCTCAAGAATACAAATCATGTAAACATAGAAGTCACTACGTTTTCTCGAATCTCAGAAAACATAAAATAACAATGTGAATTTGATTAACTGAAACTTGCTAAGCCCATATAGTTAAGATACATCACAAAACTGAATTCTTTCCTAAAACAGCAGCAATTCATTGCAACAACCCCTTAACTAACAATCAAGATTAAAGTCCAATACTTTGCAAGTTAAAAATTATCCCAAAACGTACAACTCCGGCATACCAGAATACAAGGGCATCGCAAGAGTGCAACTTGTACATCCGACAAGAGTGAGGACTGACGCCAAGACTCTCCATTTATGCCGCGAAACCAGCTTCCACAACAGCCCCCAACTTATTACATCGAGAGGCTGCAGCTCCACAATCTCGGCACCATCGATTTTGGGGTCAACTTCCGACACGATTGCATCAAAAGCTGGGGCTGAAACATAGGCCCGGCTTACGATTTTTGATGTTTTTAATGTTCTTGATCCTACAACAGATATGATTGGCCGAGAAAGCGAAGCGGGCAAGCAAGAAACGGACTGTCGAGTTAGATTGTTGTGGACTTGAAGCTTTAATCTTGAAGTTTTGCATTTAACAAAGTGGTTTGGGGAGTGGAGCTTGAAGGAAGGTGCAAAAGGCGTTGTTGCAGCTGCTGCCATTTTTTTGGTGGCTGGAGAAAGAGTGACTTTCATGGTTTATACGGAGTAATAAAAACAAAAGGCTTGTTAAATGCGTGTAAGGAAAATTTTCTTGATTATCATCTTGAATTTGATTGCAAATTTCGATTGATCATATTCATTATGATAAGCAACAATAACGAGTTACCTACTAAATATAACGATTTACTTGTTAAAATTTGAATTATTTTAGTCCTAATTTTCGGACACAAGTCAATTAGCTATTTGAAATTGAGAAATCTGATCACTAAACCATTATCGAAATTATCCATTGTCAAAATAAAAAAATAAAAAAATAAAATATACATTGTCAAAATCTCTAATATCGTTCATAAATTATGTTGGGTTTCTAAAATTTGAAAGTAACAATATTAAAAGTGTCAATATCATTGTTAAAAGAGCAATTACCATTATGGTTGTCTAAACTAATTGTTGGGGACCCGTCCCTTCTTTTTCGGGTACCCGATCCCGAATAAGTCAAAAGTTCATTTCATTGCCCGTCCCGAACAAACAATTCAAGTACCCCGATTTTCAGAATTCAAATAATTCGAGTGATCAAGTACCCAACTTACCTATTTGTGAAATTAAACATGTTTGTTAATATATTTTTGACATAAAAAAAAAAAAACAAATTAACTAACTCTCATTTTAAGAAGCATGCACCTTGATACTTTAATATAAACAATGAAACTTAAAATCTAATGAGATTTAGGAGTATTAATTTTAATAAATTTAAATACTTAAAAAAATAAAATATTAATAATTGTTTAAAATTAATTGTGTATCTATGTGTACCCGATCGGGTAATTACATACCCAAATACAAAAAAAAAAAAAATTAAAAAAAATCCGCTATCCGCCATAATACCCAATGAAGCCTAATTCGGGTACCCAATGTTCTCCTTCGGATTGGATATTTCAGACCATACCAAAATACTCGTATTATACCATAACAAAAAAAGTGACAATTGAATCTGATCCCATAATTAGGTCGTTCGTGAAGAATGATTCTGCTTTTCTGGATTCCTAAACTTTACAACGGGCAGCTTAGAGCTATACAAAATCTATCAACTATCACAACTTGATAACTCAAACACTAACACTCGGCTAAACTTAGTTTTGATTTGAATTTTTTCCAACAGAGTGATCATTTACAATGAAGAATAATTGATAAGGATATGAATACTCGATTAAGCTTTGGATAAGAAATGTAAGCATAACTGGAATGATGTAGCAAATCTCTAAGAGAATAAAGTACACTTAGAATCAACTTTTGAGTGTACATTATAGAGCGTTGGACTTAGAGAATTTCACTAGAAACTGTTTTCTTGTGCTTGAAAGCAGATAGTGTCGTTACCCTCACCATGAGTAGCCCCATCTATCTATAGTAGACTCATAAAACTATTTGTTGGGTGATAGTCATTTTAATATGTAGTTAGAGAGTAATATCTTTTCCGAATTTGTCATATTCTGTGAATGGCCACGGGCAACATGCTCTTTAGATAAAATGGTTTATGCATGTGCTGAAAGTAGCGCTCTATAGAATTTCAGGCATAGATTTTGCTTCATCGCAAATGTAGGTCTTGCTTCCCGAAGTCTTTTTGTGGAGAATAGAACATTCTCATTTGGTCGACTCACCCGAAAGGTACACGGACATTTGAGGTTTGAACTTTATCATTACGATAAATTGCAACTAATAAGTGATAAACGACTTTGCCTTTATCAACTGATTTTCATATCAGATAAGTGTACTCACGTCTCCCTAATTAATATTCTCAGGTGATTTGACTTAGGATAATGATGACGCTACTAATTCTTTAACTTCCTTTCTTGGTCATTTGGATGAATTATCAAGTAAGTCGATGTGACTCGATTGATTTCTGTTAGTAGCTACATTATGAAGACTTTTCTAACTTATGAACTACGATAGACACATCACAAAGAGTGTGTTTTAAGAGGGTTTTGAATCATATCAAAACATAACAAATTTTCCCTCGACACATATCCAAACAAGATAAATTAACGATCTCATGTATAATTAATAGAGTTTGGAAAGTGAAAACTAAAAATTTTTAGATGTCAAGAATTCATTTCCCATAAAGTATATAAACTATATACTCTCTCCATCCATGAAAAACAGGACGGAGTCCTCCGACACAATATTTTATGTTTATAATGATTGGATAATATTTTTAGATTTGACATAAAGTAGATAATAGTAAAGTAAAATGAGTATTATAGTATTAATCATCCCCTTATTTTCACTAATTATTTCCTTATATGAAAACAAGACAAATCGGGTGAGACGGTCGAAAAAGGAAAACAAGACGAAACCAATGAGACGGAGTTTTGATAGACTTTTGAATGTGAAATTAATTTATGAATGACAAAAAATAACAAAATGTCCATATTTTTATGGACTGAGGTAGTATAATTATATAAATCGAGTAATTGGGGTACTCGAATCCTACCTAAATTACCCGAAGTCCTGAAATGAATTTTTTCCTTTATCGGGATCAGATTCCTTATAGAGACTAGACGGATATCCGACCCGGACACGTTTAGCCATCCCTATATGTAATAATAATAATAATAATAATAAGTAAATACGTACAAATTAGAAAACAAATGAATAGCGGATTCCTCAAGATTAAAGAATTCAGAAAATCGAAATCCGCAAATCTCAAATCAAGAACCCAGAAAGGCAGAACCTTTCTTCACCAAACCAAAATCTCCATCGCCCCTGCCGCCGACGCAACTCGCCACAGCTGAGACTCCCTCGTAAGCCGCCGCCGCCGCCGCCGCCGCCAAGTGCTGCTAAGGTGGTTAGTCTTCAATTATTAAAGAAACTTGAGACCTCAAATTCTTGGTATTTTTTAGAATTTAATGGTATTCGAAGTACATGGTTGCTTGGTATTTGAGAAATCGAACTCGAGCTTGAATACAGAAACTAGAGCCGAACTTGAACACAATCTATACCAGCCGAGCTTAAGCCGGGCTCCCGCTCGTTTGATTTAGCTTCTTATTTTCTTGATTTAGCTTCGGACTGGAGATGGCGATCCGAACAGAGCAGGTCCCGGTTTGAGAAAATCCGATGTACTTAAATCGTGACTGGACACGCTCTCTCTCTCTCTTCTTTTTTAGAGTAAAATGTAAATAGTAATTTAAGTAAAAGACTTTTTTTTTTGCCAAGTGTAAACTATTGTATGGTTATGAACTGGAGAGGATGAGATTGTAAACAATTGTACCTCAGCATTGGTACTACACCCTCTCTCTCTCAGCGCTACCTTCTCGTCCCATTGACTCACCACCCCCCTCTCGATACAACCAGAAGATTAGATAAAAGTATTATTAGAAGCAAGTTCTCATAATTGATCATTACTCTATATCTGTTTTTACAGAGAGAGTTTGAAGATTCATAGAAAACTTGAAAAATCCTTTTGAGTTTGCTTCGTCCCTTTGGTCCCTGGAGCTGATTGTAACACCAAATCTGATGGAACGGCGCCGTTTCTTTCTCTTTCTGGTTGCCCTTTCATGCTTTGTCGGATTGTACGAAGCCAGCCCCGGTGACGCTGATCCAGTGTACAAGTAAGGAATTTTATGTTTTCTAGCTAATGATCTTGAATCATTGTTTCCGTTGTTGGTTATCTGTAATTGGAATCTGGTTACTTAATTGAGTTTTTGAACTATAAGTAAATGTGGGGTAAGGCTGGGCAAGTATTTGAGTATCGATCCTTTGGTAGTTAAGCTTGACAATTAAGATACGCCATTGAAGGTTTCGATTTCTTTTAGTACTTTTTCGACTTGGAGTAGCCATGATATGAGCAAAGGTAACTGATCCTGCAATCAGCTGTAGTCATAAGCCATTACTTCGGGTTCAATTTTCTATGTGGATAATTTAACTCTATCTATTCATCTATTGCATTTCTTTGTGATTGGTAAATGCTGATCAATGATGTTATGGTTGCTTGTCCTAAGGGTTCACTCTGTTACTAAACTACGAGTCTTGATTTTGTGAAATTTTGCTAACTGTAACCTGTTTTTGGAAGCATTTTAGAATATTAGCCTGTTGAGAAACTAAAACTTCATTATCGGTTTGAGATATCAAAGATTACATCATGTACATCAAGAGCACACCATTGGAATATCGACTCTTCTTGAGGTGATGGGGGTATGAGACTCTGTGTTTTGCTAATTTAGTGCTTTAAATTCCTTGGTATCAATACTCCAACAAGCTCTGGAAGTAATTAATACGACTTCATTGCGAACCTGTACAATTATCTTATGCCACCCTGCATTTTATTTAAACTTTGCCTTTTTATTAGTTGTAATTGAATATTTCATCAGTTATTGTAAACATAAACTAATCTTAAGGAAGATAATGGTGAGATTTAATTTAGTTTCTGTTTTCAATAACCTTAATATTTGATCAGATGTTGGAAACAATAACTAATATTAAGAGAAAGCAACGGAAAGTGGTGTAATTTTCTTTCAGGAATTGAAGATAATGATGATAATATATATAGAAGATTGTTGTGTTGCTTCCCGTTGTTGTCTTGCACGCTTGTACATTCACATTTCTCTTTGCAATAACTGGCCATTGCTTGTGCTTCGTATTTCATTTGTCTATCAATTTGATTGATTACTCGATATGCAATTGAAGGATGTTCGGCGGGTCAGCCGATCTTAAGCCACTACTCTTATTTTGGCTGTTCGGTTGCCTTAGCTGCAAGATTCTGTGATGTATAACTAATGTTCTAAAAAACGCTAGGCGCTAGTCGGGCAGCAGAGGCTTTAGGCGGATTAGAACTACAATGCTTAATTTTACTATTTTTATATCATGTCCTTAGATACAAATTATATAAACATATATCATTCATAATTTTATTAAGAAATCCATGTTAAGAGCACATAATATGATAATAAACAGTTCAATTCCATAAACTTTATAGTCTTCACACTAATTTCATATTCTACAACAATTTTTCATAACTTTAAACATGAAATTCATAGCTTTCAACTTAATATCCATTGAAATATATGCAATCTAATTATATTTAGCTCTAAATTCGTCTGGGGTCCAAATCACGTATAGAGCTCCGCCCAGCCTGCCTAGGCGCAGATTAGATCATGCCTAGAGACTATTGATTAAGCCTTAATCGGGCTGGTGGGGTGCAGCATAGGGCCTAGGCAGAGTAAACATTAATCTGGCGGCAGGGTGCTGCCTAGCATCTAGGCAAGGTTTAGGCGGGATTTTTAGAACACTGTCTATAACCATTGCTGTTCTTATTACTTGCAAGCTTTCTTAGGATTAACTTCTGGATTTACTTTTCTGTCTCGCGAGGCATCTGTCAGTCAACTGTAGTCAAAATGTAGAAGTTCACTGTGCATTTTAACTCTTAATTTTATCTACATTGTTGTGGCTAAATCAAGAAACAAATTTGTAAATCACAGGGGATAGTATGTGCTTCAAACAGCACCCACATCTTTATATGGCTCATTCCTATGTTAATTCTTAAAAAATTTCATGGCACTGCTAGGGCTTGTGTTTTGCAATGCGAGAAGACTGGATGTGTGGGGGACAAGTGCTTTCAACACTGTAATTTTTCCTCTGATGGAAACCCCATTGATGGCCCATGGTATCTGCAGGAGCCACTTTACATTCAGTGGAAGCAATGGGACTGCCGTAGTGACTGTCGTTACCACTGCATGCTCTCTAGAGAAGAAGAAAGACAAGAACTTGGCTACAAGCCTGTAAAGTACCATGGCAAGTGGCCGTTCAAGCGTATTTACGGGATCCAGGTAAAGACACTTGTTCTTTATAATGTTTTCTTTAGCCATTAATAGTGTTCACGAGCCCACTAAATCGAGTTAATGTCTTTCAGGAACCAGTTTCGGTTGCTTTCTCTGCTCTTAATCTTGCGGTACAATTTCATGGATGGGTATCTTTTTACATCCTTGTAAACTACAAACTGCCCTTTAGACCAAACAAGAAGACATATTATGAATATACAGGCCTATGGAACATATATGCAATATTCGCAATGAATGCCTGGCTTTGGAGTGCGGTTTTCCATAGTCGGTGCGTTTCTCATTATTTTTCTTTCCTCTCTCCTATTTAATGCTTATAGTATTCTAGAGTTATATAGGAGGAATTCATTGAATAATACATAACATTTGACTATGTTAGCATATATTGGAATTTTGGGCAAGTGCCATCAGTTTTTCTCTGATGGCGGAGACGCGGAGTATATATCTTCTTCCATTTTGTTTTCTCTGTAATGCTTCTTCGTTGATTTGGATATATGAACTTCAAAGGAGACTAGAGAAGTAGATAGGAACCATAGGATATGATACACTGGACAAGTTTAAAGGAGTCCTCAGGGGCACAAATGAATCCCAAGAATGCGGATTCAAAATTATTTTTTACACATACTAAAATTGCTACGAGGGAAAAAAGTCCCTCTGATTATTTCCTTCTTACAACATGATAATATAATCACGTGATAAATTAGAAGAATTTTGTCTCTTCTCTGAATTCTGGAAAACTGGCAGAGAGTGATAATAAATCATGTCAATAATCTTAACTTGAAAAACATATAGAAAGGTACTTATGTTTCACTAGTACGAGAGAAGCCATATGCCAAGGAAGACAAAAATAGGTTTTTTTTTTTTTTGAACAAGTTTAACATGAAATTTAAAGGCCGCACAACGGAGGACTCGAACTCGGAACCTTTGGTCCTGAACATTCCCCCTACCGCTAGGCCAACACACGCACACTAAAAGAAATAGGATTTTATGTACTAATAACGTTGCACTTTTGGATTTGATAGAGAACATTATATAAACATGCATAATATTATTCTTGTTTAATTTTTTCTTTAATGGGTTGTTAGAGTAGTATGATGTGTAATCGTTAATATTTTGGTCTTTTCTTTTGCAAAATGTATGCAGAGATGTCGATTTGACTGAGAAGCTGGACTACTCATCTGCAGTGGCATTACTTGGATGTTCTCTTATGCTGGCTATTATACGAGCTTTCAGTGTGAAGCTTGAGGCTGCCAGGGTCATGGTCGCTGCTCCCTTGATTGCATTTGTCACAACTCATATCCTCTATTTGAACTTCTACCAACTCGACTATGGTAATCCACCAAATCCCATTATTCCTTAACTAGATTAACTCCGTTGCATCTTAGCAAGATCTAGACCTCTGACCATTTGAATTGAGTTCTCGAGAGAAAATAAAAATTAAAGGAACTAGGGCAAAACTTTTAGTCCTCTTCTAATGATGATAGTATAACATTTTGTATGACGGAGGACCTTGGTACCTCTTTCTTGATGATGACAGCCACTAAAATACAAATAATTCTGAAAACTATTAGAAAAAGGAAGTAGAGAATGAATATTTGTCTGACAAAGTTGCATAAAGTATATGGTTCCTCAATGAAAATGTGTGTTTTGCAGGATTGAACATGAAAGTTTGCGTGGGAATGGGCGTGATACAGATTGTTATCTGGGCAATCTGGGGTGGTGTCTCTGGCCACCCTTCTCGATGGAAGCTGTTGGCGGTTGTGCTCGGAGGTGCGATTGCGATGCTCTTAGAGATTTACGACTTTCCTCCGTACTTAGGACTTGTCGATGCTCATGCTCTTTGGCACGCGACCACAATTCCCCTCACCTACTTATGGTGGAGTTTCGTGAGGGACGACTCAGAGTATAGAACCTCAGTACTCCTCAAGAAGACCAAGTAGGATCTGATGTTCACTTGTTTGTGCTGCATCTCCTTGATTTTCATCTTCTTCATTTTTCAATTTAAATGTAGAATTATCGGTAGTATGTTGTTTTTGTTTTGTTTTTTTCTCACAGTTGATGCATTTCACTGGAATGCTACTGATTGTGGGTTTCTTATCTGAAAAATATTGAGGTCGGAAACATGTTCATTTTCCATAACTAAGGGATAGTACAAGTCGCCTTCTATCTTGTTTTGTTCATGTTTGCTAGAATTGAAAAAAAGGGCCTTAATTAATAATGTATGTCCAATTTCCCAACTATAAAAGAAATGTTCCCCTATCTATCTTGAGCACTGTTAATCCGTCAATGGTTGATATGATATTATCACATTTTCTGAATTATCTATTATACATAATATATTTAAGGCAAAATATACAAATCTTGTTTGATAAATCATCTTGTGATAAATTATACTCGAACTTTACATGTGTGATGATTTAAGTCTAATAAATTAAATATGTGAAAATTTTACCCATTTATTAATGAATTTCGACACTGAAAGATCTTGGTGACATCCACTATCATTCTCAGTAGAAAATGTATTAAATTGTCAAAAACAACATAAAATTTCTAAGAAATTTTTTTCCTTTGAGATTTTCAATGCAAATTTATTAAATAGCTAAAATTATCACTTTTTTTTTTGTTTTTGTTTAAAAGGCTAAATTTATTACACATTTGAAGTCGAGGCTAAAATTGTGACAATGTGAATTTATCAGGTCAAATTGTGTATTTTTTGCCTATATTTAATGAAAATAAATCCTACTATTTTTTTTAAAATTCTATTATGAAACGGTTACTTAATACTGTCACATTAGTCGTGAACACATTAATTATGTGAACAATGAAAGCAAACCACCTAAAATCAAATAAATATTTAAACCAGAGACACCATTTATAGATAAAATTCGATTAAAATTGCTTAGAGCAATATAGATGAAAACATAGAGCATTGTGTTATAAATTTGGGAAATGCCTGTACTCTGAAAAAAGGATAATTATGTACTACCTCCATCCCATTACATTAGTCCTCTTTGCTTTTTGATTGTTCGACACGCTTTTCCACCGAAACCTAGTACGAGTTTTAAAATATAATTTTGACGTATTCATTTTTTCAAAGAGGACTAATGTAATGGGATGGAGGTAGTACATATTTCTGCCAAGTAAATAAGAAATGAAGCTATTAATTTTAATTGACTTCAACTTTATAAAAAAAAGGGCAATGGTATAACAACGGCAAACCTGTCATCTTTACTTGATAAAAAGCAATCTCAAATTGTGTTATCAAAACGTTCGAAAACGTTTGCCACAATTGCCGAAAAAAAGTGTAACAACTGAAAAGAACGGAGGGATAAAACTCATTATCAAGACGCTAAAAAATGTTTGCCACAATTGTCGAAAAAAAAGTGTAACAACTTAAAAAGGACGGAGAGAGTATACTGTTGCCATTTATCAAAAAATCTGCTTCTTCTATGGAGTATTATTTTTCATGCAGAACGTCTTCCAATATTGGTTAGTTCTCATATTTATGCTCATTCCTTAAAGCTATGAAGAGCTCTTTTTTAGTGCCAACACCTACTACTCCACAGTCTCCACAGCATATTATACAAGACAATGAAATACATATTATATGCAACATTGTACAAATATTCGGCCGGAAGAATGGTAAATTCAAACTATGAGTTCCAATAATCAAACTTAGTCTCTAAAATTATATTCTTAGCGTAGAATGCACAAAATGAACATCAAAAGCTAGCCTATGAGTGGAGGTTTGACCCCCAATTTGTAATCGTATCATTCGACCCTTCTTAAGAGCCGAACATCCACGGACGGCTCACACTCTGGGCGGCATTCACTCCGGACCCATGGGTGGCTCTCACTCTGGGTAGCTTTCACTCTGGACCATGCTCCACGGTACCGGGTAGCCCTCTCCTAGGTAGCCCTTTCCCGCGCGGCACCGGGTAGCCCTCTCCCAAGTAGCCCTTTTCCACAGAACGTCCAATGATAAGACACCCAAGCTAGAAGTCCTAACTCCACTCAAAAGCTAGCTTATGAGTGGAGATTTGACCCTCAATTTAAGTACCAATCTACAATTGCTTGTGATTCCGATGTGGGATCGTATCATCTTCTCAATTGCACTAGCTAGATGCCAAAATTCGAAATGAAAGAAGCCAAAATATTAAAAAGCATAGTAAACTCATTTTTGTTTTTATCAATTGGCATTTACAATTAAATTGTAATCGACCATACATACTGTACTAGCCCAAAAAAAATACTCCCTCCATCCCACTTATAAAGGGTCATTTTATTATTTTAATAGACTCAGGTGAATAAAAAATAGCCCTTTATAAGTGGGACGGAGGGAGTATCAAGTACGGAGTAAAATGATTCTACCCTATTCAAAGTCCAAACTAAATCAATTTAATAACTCCACAACGACGCGTCAGCAGAAAGTTCCACGTCATCATCGTAGTGACAGTGAGGCGGCGGCAGCATCATCCCCTCCGCCATATTCACCAGCAATCCATGCATCCCAAACACCTCCTCCTCGTCCACATACCATAAAGTACTCTCCGCCTCCGCCTCCTCCGGTGGCGATGCTGCCACCTCGTCCCGGGAATCCGATGGCCGCGGCCGAAAAGCCTCCGCCGCCTCGACCGCCGCCCTCCTGATGTCCGTCGCAGCCGCCGATGCCGGAACCGGCAGCCGCCATGCGGAGTCCGCGAAGTTGAGGCATGCCGAACGCCCACGCAGCGCCAGCACCGCGACGTCGTGGGCACGCGCCGCCATCTCGACGGTGAGGAAGGTCCCCAGCCAGATCCTCGTCTTTTTGTTGGGCTCCCTCACCTCGCACACCCACTTGTCGGAGTTCCGCTGCCTCACGCCGCGGTAGACCGGGTGGCGCATCTCCCGGAACTTCTTCCTCCCCGCTCGCTTCTTGGGATTGTTGGAAGCTAGAACCAATACTTCTTCATCGGAGCTCCCATTTTCCGACGACGATTCAGAGGAAATATTTTCTGAGCTGTGGCTGTGGGTATTGAACGTCTGCATTGTTTGGTTGTACTTTTTAGAATCTTATAAGTAATTATAGTATGAAAGGGGGTTGAAATTGAATGTTGAGGGAGATTGTGTTTGGTTTCTGGGGTACAAGTGATAGAGCAGTGAGTATATATATAGATACATGTATAAGTAGAAGAAGTAGCAGCAGAAGTGAAGTGATTAATGATAAGTTGACTGCGAATTATGCACACGGAAATGTAGATAAGGCGCCAGGCTGGAGGGAGCTGCCCACGGTTTGTACCTTTTTAATTTTTGTTTAAGATACGCGGAAGTTCCAGGGTACAAGTCTTTTAAGCGAGTTCATGGCCACGTGGCGAATGCCGCAACTTGCTGGGTATTTTAAATTGAGAAAACAAAATTTAATGCTATTTGACGGGGCAGTTTTAGAATTTTAAATAGATAGGGACACTCGTAGTTCAATGTATCTGATTCATTTGTAATTTCGCCATCTAAGGGGGAAAAAAAAAATTGATTAATCTATTTCAAATCAAACGAGCTAAAAAAATTGATTAACATTGTAGAAATTAAGTTACAGGCTAACAAATTACAAGTCGATTATAACACATTATAACCATTATTAATTATTAAAATATTAAATTAAAACATATTATACCAAAATTGAGAAAAAATAAATAAAAATTACAAAAATTAATTTTGCTATTGGATTGATAGGGTAATCCGTGAGGATGCTGAATGTGCTCACGAATGATGTGACAACGATATAATTAGAGAATTTAATAAAAATCATACCAAAAAAAATAATTAAACCTTACAAAAAAAATAAAAAATAAACCGTAATTGAAAAAATTGTCCACGTGATACTAGCTTATCAATAAATTGCACATAAATATACCAACAGTGGGTGATGAAGCGTTTATGTGGATTGAGTGGAGAATGGAGATAGAAGATGAGAAATGATGAAATTGAAAGGACAAAGGAATGGTAGAGGAAGCTCCGATCCATAAAAGGATAGGAGTGGTGTGGGTGGGGGTGGGCAAGTAGAGAAAATGAAAGGCGGAAAACAACAAAATTCCACTTTTTGAAAGTATGACTTGACCCGATTCCTAACACACGGGTACAACTACAACTACATTAACTGACAAGATGGATCCGTTGGTTTTCCCACGGAAACGCGTCCACACAAATTAGATTAGATTAATCATTAATGAAGAAGAAGAAGAAGAAGAAGAAGAAGAAGAAGAAGAAGAAGAAGAAGAAGAAAAGAAAAAGAAGAAGAATTATTCCGGTTTCCTCCGTCTTGGGCCCCGACCTTATCTAGGCTACTGGCCTATTCTGTCTCTTTCTTTTGATTAAGCCTAATATTCTAATTTCGTCCATGTTTGGTATTCTAGATAAATGTAGATAGGATTAATAATCTTGGTTTATTTGGGTGTTTGGAAGCCAAAATGAATACTCCATTCGTCATTTATTTATTGACATTAATATTATATCGAGATGTCTTATATTTCTTGACCATTTCTATTTTGGGATGTAAGTCCCACATACACATTAACATTTTACATTTTATCACTTTAATACTTTAATATTATTAATGGACCCGCAATTATTCTATTTTAACACTTTAATTTATTAACATATCATCAAAATACTTTAAACTCTATGTCCAATATTTTAGTCCAAGAAATGGATGACGAGGGAGTACCTGTGCCCGGTCTTATTTCACTATTTGTTTTTATAATTTGTTTCAAGTACACTTTAGATAGGACTTTCTTCTCTCAAAGAGTATTCTTGATGATTACGTGAGAGCTCTAATTTGCCCTTCTCAAAATTCAAACCAAGAAGTTCTTGCGAGGATGAAATTCGCAAGGAGTTGATATTCCGGAAGCAATAGAACTTGAAGTAGAAGTAGGTAGCTAGGCGGTCTGTTCAAATTTCTTTTTTTTTTTTTTGATCGGGCAATGAAAATTATATTATTACGAAGAAGGTACAAGACGTACCGCAAAACTTAAGTTACCACAGTTCACACAAACGAGTACTATCCCATCTAGAGAACGTAATATTCACATCTGTCTTTCCTTTCACTACGCACCAACTTCAGAACCTAGAATTAATCTCCACTCCAATTCTCCTAAAATCTCATTCTTTTCCCTCGAAAAGCACTTCATTCCTCCACTTAGTACCCAAGTAACACACATGACACACCCACAGTCCACTCAATCTTTTTGCTTGTATTCCTTTGCCTAGGAGATTCGAGAAACATAACTAGTGCATATGCCTCATTTAGGCTGTACCCATTGTGTTCCAATCCAATCAACCACTCCATTCCATATCTTCTCTATCTCCACGAATCGCAGTGAGTCGCCGGCCCGTTTCGTCCTCTGTATTGCAGCAGTAGCATCTCTGATCCTGCACTCCTAGGATATTTCTCTTAACCAAGTTTTCCTTCGTTGGAAGGCGGTCGCGCAGCCGCCGCCAAGCAAAGACTTGGGCTTTATGGGGTGCTCTCGACCTCCACAGCTCCGCAAGGTTGCTGTGCCAATGGGCTGCGTCCATGGGGTCGTTTCTTCTCGAAATTAGCTCTTGGTATCAGCCTTCAGGCCCTTCACCGAATAGAAATGGCCCCCCGTCCCTTTCCACGTCCAGCTATCCGCTTCGTCCTCCTTCACTCGAAAATTCTGCAGCACCGAGGTCAAATTTTCCTCCCACTCCTTTTCATTTGAACGCAGCCCCCTCCTCCGAACGCAGCACCGTAGTAATTGTCCCATTTCATTTTTTGACTTTTTTCAGCACGCGTTTCCACCGAAACCTAGTATAGGTTTTAAAATATAATTTACTAATATTTTTTCTTTTACGGATATTAAGTGTCATAGTATCCCGTAAAAGAAAAAATACTGCAAAATTATATTTTAAAACCCGTACTAGGTTTCGGTAGAAACACGTGCCGAAAAAAGTCAAAAATGAAATGGGACAATTAGGTGGGATGGAGGTAGTACATGGATGGAATAATCTCAGGTAATTCTCCTTTAGCGTTCTGTTCAAATTTCTGTTTGTTATTGAAAATTAGATACTCCCTCTGTCAGAATCTTTCGACACACATCTTAAATGTGTCGAAAAGTAAATGTTAAGATGAAATTTTGGTATTACTTTATATAATATACTATACACTACATCAAGCAGAATAATATATAATATCAAATGGAACTCAAATTTTATCTTAAAATCCACTTTTTGACACATTAAAATTATATGTAACAAGATGAGGTGCTGGATGGAGTATATCTTTCCTAACCTAGCGTTTGCCTCTTTCAGAGCTCATACAAGTTACCCATGTCTAGGGATGGCAATGGATCTAGGACCCGGTCCAGATCCGGTGGTCCAGATCCGATTTTACGGATCTGGATCTTCTAAAATTTGGACCCGATGGATCTGGACCGGATCCGGATCTAATAGCTAATTTTCGGATCTGGATCTGGATCTGAAATTTTTAGAACCGGATCCGGTCCAGATCCAGTCCATAGATTCGTTCAATATATATATTATACTCCCTCCATTTCGTTCAATAGACTACATTTCATTTTGGCAATTCTGGCACGCTTTTCCACGCTTCTTGATGATGAGTTTTAAAATAGATTTTTGAATTTTTTTTTTCTTTTACGGGATACTCGGACAGTCGGAGTATCCCGTAAAAGAAAAAAATCTTTAAAAATCCATTTTAAAACCCATCATCAAGAAGCGTGGAAAAGCGTGCCAGAATTGCCAAAAGCAAATGTAGCTAATTGAAAGAAATGGAGGGAGTATTATATTACACATATATATATATATATATATATATATATATATTGTTATTATTTTAATTTGGAATGGAAATTGTATCTATATACTTGGGATATATTTTAAATGGGTGAACTTTAGATATACCCTAAAATTATAAGAGTATAACTTTTATACCCTATATTATAAAACTATAAGTTTTATACCCTATTTCTAAGGAAAAGTCCAAAAAATCCTTACTATTGGGCCCACTATCTTTAAGATTAATAATAAAACAAAAAACAATAATGGGGCCCACTAAAACCTAAAGAAACAAACAAAATCCTTCTCTCTCTCACGTCTCTCTCTACACGCCCAATTTCCCTTGTGACCGTGTAAACCCAAACCCCCCCAAAAAAAAAAAACCGTTGAAGCTATAATTCAAAAAAAAAACTGAAAATGGCACATAGTGATAATGATTCCGGCAATGAAGGAACTTCCAACCGGCGTCGAGTGCCGACACGAGAAGAAAGGGAGAATCTTCCTTACCCGCCGGATCCGGTGAGCATTTCACCGGACTGAAATATGATTTTTATTGCCGTTTTTTTTTAGATTTGAAGCATGTTATTCGTTTTGTACTTGTTAGGATATATAATAATGTGTTTACATGCCTTAAATGTTGATTTACTTCGTATTGGTGATGATTTACACGTTAATAGCATGAATTGAAATTTCTGAATTTCAGTTGTTTACAATTACACGGTTGAGTTCTAATTTTAACCGTGTACACGGTTAAAATTAGAAGTCAACCGTGTAACTGCTGACTTTTTGGTGTTGACCACTTACACGGTTGATTTAGAATTTTAACCGTGTACACGGTTAAAATTCTAACTCAACCGTGTAGTGACAGAAATATTTGTAATTTTCTGTTTTTTTAGGTTTTTCGTCCGAAACTAATGAATCCTTTGACGTATCTTTTGCAGCCGAGATACGCTTGGTATAGGCCTCGTATGCAAGGGTTTCCGGCACGATTAAATTTATACGTTCGAGATATTGTAGTCGAACAAATACCGATAGTTTTGATGCGTGTCGGCGGGGAAGAGCTTCTACAAAGATTCAAGGACGGCCCCTTCTTCTACTTGTTAGATATTAAGAGGAACGGGACCGCAAACGTTGCATTGCACGAGTTATTAGCCCGGGAGCTCACCGATCCATCATTCTCCGAGTTTGAGAGGTGGTTTCACGTAGGCGGGCGAGATATTCGTTTTGGTGCACAAGAGTTTTGTCTCGTGACAGGCTTATTTTTCGGCCCTTCCGAGTTTGATCCCAACAAAGGTGCTCACGTCATTCCCCCGACTAGCCTCTTCTATACTAGGTATAATGGTCAAAAGACGAAGGATAAGACGCTTTTGAAGGATTTTATCAATCCTCATATTGATATGGGGACTCCAGATCAGTATTTGAGCGCAGCGAATTTGCTCATGTACTACTACATGCTTCTATGCCGTGATAACCAAACGATCGAACCTTGGGCATGGGCATTAGTAGAGGATCAAGATGAGTGGGCGAGATTTCCTTGGGGATCATGGTCATTCCAAGTGATGTGTCATCAGCTAGGAGTGATGAAGAAAGACCCAACGGAGATTGGGGGACCGACTGGGGCCTACCATTTATATGGGCCGGTGTGGGCATTGAATTTGTGGTCGTACGAGGCAATCCCGTTATTAGGACGAGCATGCGGCTATCGATTGAATGAGATCGCTACGTCTCGTCTCTTGAGATGGCACACTCGGCAGTCCCATTTGGATTTTACTAGATTTTTCGACGACGATGAGGTATATTCATTTTTTAGTTCATTATTTATTTATTTTTTAATAAATCAATTTTCATGCTATTCTCATTATTTATTTCATTATTTATTTATAACGAGTCTTAATGTCATTTAATTCTTTTGTAGCTCGAGGCCCTTCCCACGCTTGAACCGGATCCCCAAATAGAGATTGTTGAGCCCTATATGCTTACGCTAGGGGAAGGGGACCCATTGTCCTTGAAGTTTAACCCCAATCCACGTCATGCACATAAGAAGCTACCGCCACAGCAGAGACAGTCGAGGGCGGCAAGGGAGATGGCCAAAGTTGTGCAAAAATTGAAATGTCGTGATGCCAAGGACGTGATGCAACCGGGTCGTCGCAAACAGCCTCGAGCAGCCCGAGCCTCTTCAGAGACTAGAGGCCACTTCCCGGAGAGACCACATGTTGATATTCCGGAATCTTCTCGGGCGAAGCGTCCTAGGGAAGAGCCGTCCCATGCTGAGCAGTCTGAGCAGCTTGTCTGTTGCGTGCACGGAGATCCGTGCCGTCGGGGATGCGGGAATGATGATTGGATCGACAAGGTCCTTAAGAGAGCCGTGCACCGCCTAGCAGAAGATACATCTGAGCAGGGAGTACTTGCCCGGATGGCTAAGTCTCTCTTCCGGCACCTCAAGGACATGGTAGGATCGAAGAGTTCTTCGAGCGGCAACAGACGATCTAGGCATCGATCACCTACTCCTGTGAGCCAGCGACGCTCACAGGCTCCTTTGGTTGATGATGGGCATCGATCACCTACTCCTGAGGCCGCGCCTGGATTTGAGCATCGTGCAGCGAGATGGAGGACGCCCCCACATGCAGATGATCAGATGGAGGGAGACAGAATGCAGTCCTCGTCTTACAGTTCATTTGCTAGGGACCTAGATACGATCCCCCATGTCCCTCAGCCTGATTTGGGCGGCGACGATGCCGATAGTATGGACTCAGATGTCCCTGAGCAGAGAGTGGACACTGACAGGGCTACGGGACGGGTTCCGAAGCCGTCTCTCGCATTGCAGAGCCCTTACACGAGCCATCAGACCTCGCATTCAACTCGGGCTGCTAGGCTTGCATATCAGCAGTTTAGGAAATCGGGCCCGGATGTTGTGGTGCTCACTAGGCAGACTCCTCCGTACTACATGCCTCAGTCCCTATTCGACTCCATTGAGGATCCAACCGTCGGATTCACGGCTGAGGTAGCATTTTTTTTATTGTTATTATTTTTATTGTTATTATTTTTATTATTATTATTATTGTTATTGTTATTATTATCTCGACTATTATTATTATTATTATTATTGTTATTATTATTATTATTATTGTTATTATTTTATTAGTATTGTTATTATTATTATTATTGTTGTTATTATTATCTCGACTATTATTATTATTAGTATTATTATTGTTATTATTGTTGTTATTATTATTATTATTATTATTATTATTATTATTATTATTATTATTGTTATTATTATTATTAGTATTATTATTGTTATTATTATTATTATTATTATTATTATTATTATTATTATTATTATTATTATTATTATTATTATTATTATTATTATTATTATTATTATTATTATTATTATTATTATTCATGTGATGTGACACTTATTTTATATTAGGTGATGGAGTTGTACGTGCTATATTGGAGGTCTCGACTTCGCTTGAGGTTGTCGTGCGATTCCAACGTCGGGTTTGCCGGAACTATAATTGCCGGCATAGACTTTTATGTGAGTATTTTGTCGACGGGTTCTTAGATATTTTTATTTATTTTATTTTTTCATTGTTTATATTTTTAAAATTATTTTGTTTATCAGCCGGAGATGCTGAGGATACTTAAGGGATTTCACCCTGACGACGAGACTTTGGGGTTGAATAAAATCTCTATCTATCAGAAGTGGATTCCCGAGAAGAAGTTGATCGACCTTTTCGGAGGGACAAACACTTACACGCCATGGAGTTGTGGAGACAGTGTAAGTTATTCAATATCCACTTGAATTTATTCTTACAGTATTTTTAGATTGGTACATTAGATTTATAAAAAAATATTTTGTTTTAGTTTATCTTTGTGTGCCACTTGACCACCGACCACTGGATCGTGTGCCGTGCATGCATTCAAGAGTGGCGTTTAGAAGTGTACGATTCCCTCTTGCACGA